>CAJNIZ010038646.1:461-18999 GCA_905231905.1 Symbiodinium pilosum
CCTCCGGGCTGGTCTCTGGCGCTCCGAAGTCATCCACGAAGTGGAGAGCTGGCGTGAGAAGAAGGCAGCGGTTGGCCCAAGCCATCCAATCCGCAACACGGCAATAGCCCCACACGCTTGCAACGGAGCCAAACATCAAGACACGATGGCGCCACAGCGTCGGACCTCTTGGCGTCTGTAGCACAACATAGGTGTCCTCTGGCCGCCGCACAGGGAGCTGACGATAGGCTGCCTCATGATCAAGACCCCATGTCATAATGGCGCCCTGTTCTCCTTGTTGTCGTAGAGCTCGAATGACGGCGATGAAGGCCTCGATGCTGTGGTACGCAGGTGTGTCCGGCACGTTCACGGTCTTGTTGCCTCCAGAACGGCGCCAATCGTCTGCGCGACGGACCTTGCGGCGACCATCAGATCCTACTTGCTGAACTGAAAAAGCAAAGCACGTGTGCTCATGGCAGGTCGGCGGCGACAACAACTCGGTTGTGTGCGCATAGTCAGGCAGCGCCACAGTGGCTTTGCTCCATGACGACGGCGATGCAAAAGGACCTTCCATCCTTCCGGCTTTTACATCCGCAGCAATTTCTGCAGCCATGGTCTGCCAAGACGGATCCACCCTGGCCTGATTTAACTTCTTCTGCACGTACTGAAAGTTGTCCTGAAGGAGCGTCTCCTTGTCAATCGGGTTGTTGTATCTATCATCGTGACGAAGACGCCAGCCCAGACCTGGATTGATGCGGCCAAGCAATGGAAAGCCACTGCTCATCTCCTCGAACAAAGAGTCGTCCTGCCAGCCAAACAACTTCGCAACTCTTGCAATTACAGGGACCTGAACTGTGCACCTACCATCTTTCGAGCTGTAGGCAAGTTTGACGTGTGGCTCCAGTGTTTGGAACCAGGCATCCACTTCCGGCTGCATGTCCTCCACCAATTTCCGCACATCGGACGCAACGCTCTGCCTCATCTCTCCAAGATAGGGCTTCCAGTGCATCCACAGGGGTAGCCCTTGAGCTAGGCCTGGTTCAAGAAGAGGGCGCGTCTGGTCTGCATGCAACGCAAACTCCGCAGCCGCCCAGTGCTCACGCATGTCCTCAATGGCTGACAAATCCAACGCCTCGGAGAAGACCGGCACACCTGGCCCAGTCAGCAACGGAGAAGACGCCCACAAGCTCGCCATGCCCTCTAGAGCGTTCGCTCCCAAGGGCGACAGTTCACGCGGAGGTGACGACAAAGAAGCTGCATTTGTTGCGGGGGTTGCTGCAAAAAGTCCGAGAACAAAGAACCATCTAGCAATGCCTAAATGCCAACCGTTCGCCAATGCACGATGACGTTGCTTGTCAGGGAGAGAGGCTGTCCACCCCATGGGTAAGTGATGGAGTTGTTCCTTCACCTCTGCGGGCGGCATGACCAGCGCGCTTGTCTCCGGCACTACGAAAAGGTTCCCCCTTTCACAGTGCCATGGTGCATATTGACGGCCATCATTGAGCCATCTGGCCTGTGTCGCAGAATCCGCTTTGCCCTTGTAGCTCCGCGGAGCTGATCGCCCACGCGGATCTTCTGCTGGCGTGGTCAAGCACGGGAGCACCGCGCCCTTCTGCAAGACGTTGCTTGGCCACTGTAGGCCGCCGAGGTCATACTTGGCCAGGTTATCCTTGATCTGGACGAAGCTCGCACGTGGAACTCCTTGATAGGTTGACCAACGAATCTCAACGGGCGATTGCGTTGGTTGGAGAGTTCCTGCCACGGAATTCTCGTCCACCAATTAAAGGCGAGGCCTCGATATGACGCCCAGATCGGAGGCGTCCGCGACAACTGCTGACGCGGACAACTTTGTCTCGAGCACGCGGACATCTTGTTTGTTGCGCGGCACAACATTCTCGACAATGAGGATTGCTTGCGGATAGCGCCATGTAGCCTCCAGCTCCCGCACAAACTCGGCGAAGCGAATGGCCTTGGAACCCTCCTCGCCTTCAATTCCAGGAGGATTTTGACGAACGCGCGAGCTATCATGGCATGGGGGGCCGCCTGCAATGACAATCCTAGACTCATGACGTGGATCTAATTCACCTAGGCGCTCAATGACCTTACTCACACAATCATAGTCAAAGTCTCCGCGATGCTCCACATTCTTGAAGCGGGCAAGCGTGAGCTTCACTAGGCTGTCGTCAGTCTCCCAAGCCAAAGCACGCCAGCGCCACGACTGCTCCTTGCAGATGTGCTCGCAAATCAGCAACAAGTAGGCATAGCGAATGGACTCCAAGCAATCGATGAACGCAAGGACACTCTTTGGATGCCACGGGGCCTCTGGCTCCGCCTCCAGCTGATTCTCTTCATTAATTGCGAGAACTGTGATGCCTTGTCTACTCTTCTTGCGAGCTGCGTTTAGGGGGTTGGGTTCCCCCGCTGCATTGAAGAAGCGGGCCTGCACGATTTCCTGCAGGCCTATCGCGGTATGCTGCATGGTCTTCATCTCGTTGACCATGCGGGCTAAGATCGATTCTGCCCCCAGGAGCATTTCCTGTGGAAACTTCCTGGGAGTGCCTGCCACAAACACTGACTCATACTGCGCGATCTTTGCCTGCCACCAGCCAGAAGGTAATTCCTTCGAATTCTTGGATGAACTTGCCGAAGAACTTGAAGCATCTGGCGGGACCGCTGCACTGGATGGAAGAAGGGACGCCAACCCTTCTTTCTTGGCACACTCACGCCAAAGCACCCTGAACTTTGCCCGCGCGATAGGGAGGTCCACTTGCTCGACCTTGACGACGTTGCCCTTCTCTACCTCGAAGCCCTTTTGCAACGGAGCGATGATGGCATCATTGAGCTCTTCCGGCTTGTCAGCCAGGGCCGCGAAAAGCGCGATGGAACTCACCCCCCGGACCTTGATGTATTTCTTGATGTTGGCTGGCAAGCCCGCCTCATCGGCCAGCTTGTTGAAGTCCGCTTCCGCGCCTTTGCCCGTCATGATCACCGGCAACGATTCCTTTCAGACGCTACTTGGAACTGCGCATGGACCGACTCAGCAACAGAAGCAAGGTAGACTCACGCACGTTGCGCCTACTACTGCACACAAGCCCATCTGACAATTAATTAAGTCTCACGCGCAAGAGACAAGCTAGTCACAAGTCTAGGTGCTGGTTGCTTCCACACTTGCACTGCCGCGCGCAAGCTCGCTCAGCTCCTACAGTTGCAATATATTTGCGCAGCAACATCTACGAGACTTTGGTCGTCCAACACACACAAGAACAACATCACAAGCGCAAAAAGCAAGATGCACAACGGGCTGCAATGTTTCGCGCAAGCACATGCCAACGCAGACTCAACTAAGTTACTCCCTACTGACGGTCTGCGCGACCGCATCACTCAATCTCCTTTCAGTTGGCTGCCCTGGCACGGGTCAGCCTTGCAAAACGGCACTGCTCTCCGTAGCTAGCGCAAGCTGCCGCACCCGGGCCGCTTCAATCCTCCTGTTCAGTGGAGGAGCTGGCACTATCGGACTCTGACTCGCTCTCGGACTCAGTCTTCTCAGGCTCCGCCACAGATGCAAAACACCTCTTGCACTGCGCCATGCCCTCAACATTTGCACATCGACGGAAGTTCGCAGTTCCGTATGGCCAGCCGCATCCTGTGGCACGCCACTGCCAGGGAAGTTTGGTTGCCTCATTGACGTCCCGACAATGAGCCTTCTTGGCGACGATGAACTGCGGGCGATCTTGCATCGCCTCCACGGACAAGGCCAAGGTCTCGACTTTCTTGCTCAACTCCTCTATGGCAGCTGCATCTGCGACGGAGCTACAGCCTGGCATGCCTTGCGCACGCTTGTCTGCCGCAACACACTGGTCACCCGGAGCACCTCCCGAGCGCACACGGCTGACAAGGATCTCGAAGCTGTTCAAGGCTGCATCTTGAACGTAGCGCTCAGTTGCTCGGCTTCCCCACCGGCCAAGAAGCATCACAGTGGAAAGAGGCACCATCAAGCGCGTCAAGAACTGTGCTCCAGCAACACGCAGCACATGTCCGCCGAAGCGTTGTACTTCGCCAAGCCCATCCGGCCCTGGCCTTGTCAATCCCACGCCATGCCTGCTTAGCACTTGTCGAATAATGTTCACAGTCTCGCTCTTGGACAGTTCAATTCCAGGCACAGCAGCAAAGAGAGGGTCGCTTTGATTTCCTTTGAAGCTCTTGAGGAAGGAAAGGGTGGTGTGGTACGGGCAAACGCCAACATGAAGCACGCCACAGCAGCACTTATGCGTCTGCATCACGAGATTGCCCACAATATCTGTCTTGGAAGCCCAAAGCGTAAGCGAGACCTGTTCCTTGCCCTCGTCCAAGAATAGGTGACCACGGCGCAAGGCTACCAACTCAATCTCCCGCAGCAAAAACCATGAACCAAGAACTATGATGGCTTGTTCCAGCGCACTGAACTCCTTGCCTTTGTGGAAGAGATTCTCTAGCTCAAGCGAATCCTTGAGCGCAGCACCACCCATGCCGCGCTCCACTGAACGAACCGCATCCTTCAACTCCAACTCTGCCTCCGCGGACAACTCTGAATTTGTTAGCTCTACATGGAGTCGACGAAGACGGCTAAAGTACTGCCTGACTGATCTGTAACCTCCCATTTTGAGCGCCGCAGCTATCTTCTTAACGACGTCCTTGCTGACGGGCGCGAGGCTGATCCCCCACGCCGCAGCCACTGCTTCCAACGTGCGCAGTCGTGCATCTTGGGATGCCCGAGAACTGTTTGCCCACACATCCTGCTGGTAACGGTGCAACGTGTTCTCACGATTTTCTGGCTTGGCGCTTTCCAGAGCCTTCTGCAGTGAGTCTCCCGCCGAAGGCTGAGGACGCGGCAAGTCGCCCCGAAACTTCTTGCGAGACCTTTCCACGGCCTCTCCAGGGTTATGGTCAAGCACTCGCCTTTCCGCGGCTGAGCCGGCAAAATTCTGCCCAAACACGAAGAAGAGCACTGCTTCTGCGTCGGCAAGGAAGGTTTCTCCCCCGCCCCCGGCTTTCCACACACTTCTGAGCTTGTCGAGGGAGGTGGCTCCGGCTGCTTCAAACTGCTCGATCATGCTGGGGCACACGCCTGCATCCAAGCACGCTTGCACCAGGACCACGAAGGTATTCTCATTGCGCGGCTCCATGGCGTAGCTCCTCTATATCAGGTTTGGTCTACTCAATCCTATCACACTGACAACGATGTGGCCTCGCCTGACATGACGTATGCATCATGCTCACACGCTCACCATGCAATGGCAGCAAGCACGCTACTTATCCAACGCGTAACGCAAGACCTCTCAAGCTCTCTTTACCATACCGCGGATGTGACACAACGACACAAACAAGTATTCGCTGCCCTAGTCAAGTTCCGCTCGCGGCCAATGCCAGCACCGATGCAACTGTCATCAACCCTGACCAAGCACGTAACATCAAACAATCACACACAGTCTCAAGGCTCCTACTTGCGCAAGACAAGCCAGTTTTCCGACTGACCATGCGTGATTCACAAATCACTAGCTCTTAACAGCAATAACCAAGCAACTCTCACGCATGTGCTTCCCATCCATGTTCTCGACGAGGTCCGCAGACTCGAGGACGGCAACTATCCAGTTGGCACCATCGAGCTGGTCCATGCACACTCTCGAAAAGGGTGACGTCGAGCATTCGGCTGCTACACAGAAGCGCTCATCATCTTCTGCCGCGACCGCGCCCAACCATGACGCAAGTAAGGCTTCTGAACAGCAGCTACGGGCCTAGATTCCTTTCGAAAAGGAAACTGATCCTGCGCTTGGCTGCGGATCCATACGCATACATGTCATTACGTGCACGCGTGCACTCCAAGACCTGCCAGTCGGAACTCAAGACTGCAGCATCGCAGTACTTACCAAGCCTGCAGCATCGCTTGAGCACGTGCCGGGCAAAGCCCGAGCTCAGGGCGTCCTGGGAAGGAGCACGTACTTCAAACCTACTTATGTAAGAGATGTTTGTTGGGCTCTTGTACAGTTGTGACATGAATACTTCAGTACCCCAACGCTGAATCTCTCCCTTCCACTTATGATCCATACTAGGGGTTCTCTCAGAATTTGGACCGCTATACACCCCGTGACAGCTATAATCCTTGTAATAGCCAACCCTCAAAGCAACACATAATGTGGAGAAACTCCTGACATGTTCTCTATGCGCCTTTCAAGATTTTCAAAACTTTACACCCCTGTAATGCAGTGCCATCTCATCTTGGACCTGAGGCTGTGACTTCAAACGCTGCCTCCCTGCCACTGGCGTCACCTTGCAAAGTGATCATCAAGTGAACATGTACGTGTGCTCCTTTAAAGGGCGTCAAGGCTTGGGAGCGCTTTATGTATTTGCACAAACCGGCCGTGTAAGCTAGTTGACTTGGGTTGTTTTCATCCCTTGCAAGCGCCATTGTCCGAGTGGAGAGGCTCGCCGCCTCCTGGCCCTTACCATCACGACAAGCGCATGGTGGGAATGCTTAGAAACTCCAAGAATGCTCCGCAAAGCCAGCGTTTCGGTTCTTGGCGGCCTCTTTGATATCTGGCAACGCAAAACACTTCAACTCTCAGCCCTTGACGTAGATCTTCAACCCAAACAGTCCCTACCCCAATTTCTTCCCTTATATTATAGTAGTTTCCATTTTCTTTTCCATTATCCCAACATAACCCCAATATCTACCCTATCATGTGCGAGATTTACATGCGATGCTCCTTGGGGCAAGGAAGGCAGCTCTTCCGACATGGTTCAAGATTTTCCGTATTTCTCCAGTGAGATCCACCATGAGCGAAGCTGAAGATCTAGGTCCAGAAGTTTACTATAAGATAATAGGGTAGATATTGGGGTTATGTTGGGATAATGGAAAAGAAAATGGAAACTACTATAATACAAAAGGGTAGATATTGGGGATCTCAGTGATAGTGGTTGGGATTGTGAGGCTTGGCCTTCGAGTCTTGGAGCACCGCATTAATGCAGCCTGGCTTGCCACGCTACAGTATCCGAAGCACTCATGCCAACATTGTCCACCTTCTTATCCAATACCGTGCCTTACTCGACATCACATGATCACATTAGGTCAGTAAGCCCCTACATAGCCCTCGATTCCATTTCATCATCCAGGTTCTTTCCATTTGATTCTCCACTATTGAGGTGATATGGACATAATCCCTGCATAACCCCCTCAACCCTAAGCCATAAACCCCAGATCCTCTACAATCCCGAAACCCTTTATAGATACCCCATGGTTCATACAAGCAGCAAGCATGGATTACAGCCCACATCTGAGCCCATCTCTCTCATGTTGATTGATGTCAGCTCTTTTTGGGTCCCTGACCACCCCAGGCCTAGGCAAGGATGCATGAAACAGCCTCCAAAGTGGGAGTTTCGAGAGGTAGTGAACCCCAAAAATGACCCCAATGCATGGGAGCCCTAACCTCTTGCAGAATCTACTCTTTGCTGAAGGAATAGGTTACAGCCCGTTTGCTCACTCGCGCAGGGCTCTCAAGGCGCCTGACGAGCAGGGAGAATCCATCGAGAAGCCTGCACCATGAAGCTAAGACTAAGGCATTTGGGCTTGGAGGGTCGAACTGCTATAAGCGCTTCCGCAAACTTAACAGGGACTTGGGGGCCCACACTACGAGTGGTCAAGAATGTCGTGTACACATTGCAGTGCGGGTTTGTATCAAACAGCCTTCAACGTCAGGACAACCCCGGGGCACCCTCGCACAAAACACTGTCACCGATGTGCATTGCACTTAGGGCCAAGGGTACAGCAGGTGCTGGATGTCTGTCCATCGCTATTGCAAGCTCTAGACTTACAGCTTTTCTGGTGCCTGGGAACTCCTGCCACTCTTGGAGGTCCGCCCAGAAGCTGGAGCTGAGCTCAATGAACCTCAGCACCAATGGTTTGCGGCGCAGTTCTGGAATGCGTACACATCTGCGTCAGATGGCTGGAAAAATTCCGTCTGCGCACGTCGCGCAAATTGGGCAGTGGCCAGCCGCCATGTTGTTCGCTGTTCCACGCACTGCACCATGGCCTACACAAATACTTCACAGATGCTGCAGGAGTAGAGACAATCATAGAATCCAAGCATTCAACAGCTGCAGATCAGCCTGACGGGATACGACATCACTTCTACGTCTTGGAACGGTTGATCTGCGCCTGACCAAGACTTTCGCGCATAGGCAGGGACTGTCTGGACATCTCCAAAACAGACACCCCAACATGGCGGTGACTGCCTCGAAGCACTCCATGTAATGCGCTAAGCCGTCTCGCACAGATTCAACTTCCCTCTCATCCTGCCAAAGTCAGAACCCTCAGCTTGCTGAAAACACGCTGGCACTGGTCATTGCGGACCATCTGATCAAGCTAATCCACTTGCATTGAAATCGTCATCTTTACGTTCCACGTCCTCTCCAAGCTCGCGCAAGAGCGTGACGAAAGCGGCGGCAGTTTGAACGCGATCATCCGTGCCCCCGCTGTACTTCCTGCGCTTGCCAGGATCCCAAGTGCTTTTGACCTGAGAGCTCCGAATCGTAAGACGAACCCCAGTCCTGGTTCCGCCAAGTTCGCTGCGGGATGCTGTGGTCACCTTAGTAATGGTAAGATGCACACAAAATTGCACATCAGGGTGCCGAGCAGCAGGTAGAATCATGCCAAAAGAGAAAAGGCCACTGTGAAAGGCATAGGGATTTAGCTCGGGCAGGCTGATTGCTGATTACAGCTTGCATCTAGCAGAACATGCTTTTTGCTCTTGAAGGGATCTTCTTGCGCTTGTAGTTCTCACATGAGGTCACGAGCCGGGGTATCCTTGGTTGTCTTGGCGTGCATCACAACCATGGGCATGAAAAAGCTTGAATAAGGATTTGCCGGGAGACTGCTGATTGGCGCAGACATATCCGTACCTGAGTGAGACCGCGGTATAGTCAGACTTTGACCTCAACATGCCCTCCACAACGTGTTTACAGAAATATGCTTTTCTCTAATCTTAGGTGCACGATACGCTCCAGGTGCTCGTCGGTAAGTTGGTTGACGATCCTCGACTCAAACAGCCTCAGCGAAGAGCGTGCTCCGGAGGTCTATGGCAGCGAGTATCAGCCAGTCTGTGAGAGCCAGCAATACCGAGGATGTCTTGCATCAAAATACAACACGGAAGGAGCGCTGGTGCCACTTTCATGACATGTTGATCTGAGCCGCCCAAGATCATGTGCTGTCGGCACCCAGAACTTGCCTGTATTGCCTCAGCAGTGCTCTCCGGAGATGCTCCAAACTCCTCTACGGAAACTAAGCAGAACACATGCGTGAGCCATCCCTTGTTGAAGCCAAGCGGCGCCAAATCAGGCTCCTAGCTTGAGCAGGACTCATGCTGGAAATTCAGGCTCGGGTGGTACAACACTGGCGCGAATTGAGTCCCTGAAATGCAAGGTCAAGCCAAGTGGCGGATGCTCTCCAAACCACCGGCCAAGACTGGAAGCATACCTGAGATGCTCAACAACAAGGGCTTTCAGGTCGCAACACAAGACCTGCACTAGACTTGAAAGTTGGTTAGAAAAAACACACCTGGGTTTAGGGTTTAGGGTTTAGGGTGTGGGCATCCTGGCAAGGTCCTGTCTATCTGCTGTGGAAAGACATCTTGAAGTTTAGGTCGCTTCATCTAAACCCCCCAAAACACATTTGAGGACACAAAAAACATCCAAGACATCGCCAAGACATCCTGGCCACGCCCTCCAAATCCCAACAACTTACTGGTTCTTAGTAGGGAAAAAATATAGATACACATATATATATATATTCCCTACTAAGAACCAGTAAGTACAATATCTCAACATAATGCCCAATATATCATTGTAGTTTCCATTTTATTTTCCATTGTTCCCCACATTAAGCTCCACAAAACGGACAAGGAACATGACAGACTCGGCAGAGCCTCCGGTGCCGGCCGGAGCATCCGCCATGAGCATTTGCGCCAGCACTTCTGGCCAGCTCATGCCATAGATGCCTGAAGCCAATGCGCAGGTTTCCCAAAATTTGGGGGTACCTTTTTGGGAGACCCCCAGCACAAGGATTATCATATTTGGGGATCTTTATTGGGGCCCCCCTATTTCGGAGACTACCATGTCTTGCTGAGCCATGCGAAGGATCTTTAGGAGTCCTGAAGGGGAAAATGAGGAACGGTAGCGCGATTTCATGGATCTTTCCGGAATCGTATGGGGCTACAAGGACGAGGTTGGCTAAAGGGCATCTTATCTGGGCAAGAAGCAGACTGGCAACACAGGACACTCTCTGAAGGGACTGCAGTCACAATTGCAATCTGCGCGACCGTATGAGTATAGCTATGCTTGCGACCGCTGCTTTCATGGCTCCTGTTGGTCTTTGTGTTGTCGTGACCATGTAGTATTTTTGCTGGCATCATCTCTTTCAACTGTGGGCTTTATTTCGGAAACATACTTTCTATCGTTCTTATAATGAGTGCAATGCCATCAATCCATTCGGCCTTGAATCTGAAAGCTGCCCGCCCACCAAATCTCAGCCTCAGCTGCTTGGGCAACATCGGTACCACTACGTCCTGTGAGGGTCGTTCTCAAAATTAGGGTCCCTGTTTGGTGCCCCAGAGTATTACATGTCGTCATATAATCTATAACCCAAAAACGGCATATAGTTTTGAGAATAAGTCACCAGACTGTCCTAAGGCGATCTTCGCAGTAAAATCCACAATCTAGATGGCCCCCAAGAAGGTAAATGAGATCAGACCTACCATTGGGTTCCCGCTTAAACCAACTGAAGTCACAACTCGAGTCTGAAGGCAGCCTTGCTACGATGATGCTCTGCTCGTCATCCATCACCTTCTCTGCCAGGTAGCGCTCTATGGCCCACTGGAACCACAATGCATAAAGCAAAACGCCTTCTCGACCTCCTGCACATGAGTAGCGTTTTTTTGTGGTTGAACCCAGTAAGATTGTATCCCTTCTATAAGATACTATACCCAAAAGGAGGATATAATCTTACTCTATATTGGGTACCATAGTATCCCCAAATAAAATACTACTCACATCAACTCCATAGCAGGGCCCAAAGACGTCACAGCAAAGCTGGATTCCCCGCCTAGCAACACCGAGGAGTCGTAGGTGGTTCCATGCTCCAGGCGCTTCAGTTTGTCGCGGAAATCGAATATTATCCACATCCGCCGACCAACCTCCAGACTCCAGACGATGTGCTCGCGGATGTGAGACCCCACTCTCTCAGAAATCGGCTTGCTGTTTATTTAGGAACTTAAGTCAAGCTACCATCCTAAGGACATGTAATCCCCATGATTGATTGCGCTACAAGTTCTGTCACAGCAGCCCAGAAAACTGGGCGCCATGCACACAGGCTCCATGGCGGGCAGCTTGGCAAGGCGATGGGCCTGGATCCTCCTGAGATAGCTCTGACTGAAGCTAAGGCATGCTCTAGACTCTAGACTCTAAACCCCTGAACCCTAGACTTTAAGCCCTAAACCCCTAAGCCCTAACCCCTAAACGAATAGCTAAGCAGCCTGGAAAGCCGTAGTCAATCTTGCTTTCCCTAGCAAGAAACAAACACATCTATGTTCGGTACCCATGTTCTGGCAAGACGTCTTCCCAGCCTTGCCACCCCGGCATCCACCCACGCAAAGCGCTGGGAACGGAAAGGATTCCAGTGAGCCGTGCAGGCCAGGAGTTCTGGCTTTGAATTCACGACCTGCGGATGTCTCGACTGGCATACACCACACATCTCACGACTTCGGGAGCTACAGGTAAGTACCCGGCCAGCGTATACTTTGGCTGGATCCTCAGCATCATGGCGCTCAGACCCTCTGCACGCAAGGAGGCATGCGGCTCAAGACCTCGGGTGCCGGCACTTCTGGGCGCATATCTTCTGGAAGGTTTCGCCGGTTCTCAGAATGAGCCTGCCGCAAGCAGCGGTCTGTCCGTTGGTGGGCATCGGCTTCAGAAGCAATTGGCTACTCCTCAATCTTAGGGAACTCGCACACGCAAAATTTCTGGAGAACACTTTTTTGTCTGCAGCTGCAAAACATACAACTGGGACTCAGAAGTGGGGGTTTCCCAAAATTAGGGATACCATTTTGGGGGTCCCCATAATAAGGACTATAGTATTTTGGGGTCTATATTGGGGTCCCCCTATTTTGGGAAACTACCAAGTACTTGCCCGAGGCCTCCTCATAGGCCTCCTTCCAGCGCATCTGAGGTAAGTCCTCCTTTGGGACCTCAGGGCACTCCGCACCATGTCAGATGTTCCAGAATCACAAGGGTGGTTGTCAAAATTATGGTCCCTTTTGGGGTACCCTAAATATTAGGTGCCGTATTATAATAGGGATTCAAAAAAGGACCATAATTTTGACAACCACCCACAAGCTTTCGTGAAGCCTTACTTCGCTCCTGCCATACTTTAAATCGCAGAAATATGCGGACAGGAGAAAGCATTTCAAACATGGGAAGTCTAGAAGAAGTCCCTATCTCATCAGTCACACGGGTCCCCCCTAACCCCATCATGGCCCAATATGCTATGTCCCTAGGCCCTCGGGGTACCCTCTTTTCAAAGCTATCCTATTGGGAGAAAAGCCCAGATCCTGGCCTCCACCAAGCAGCTGAGATAGGTCAGACCAAGGGATTTGCGGAGAGATGCCTCCAGGCATGTCAGTGGATTAGGTTTTACGGTATAGGGGCTATGTAAGACTATATAGGGCTGCATGGGGTTATATAGGGATTATGTAGGGATTATGTAGGGATATTGCCCCAATAATGGAGAATCATATGGAAGAGAAACTCGAAAAATGAAATGGAAACTGTGTTTGTACAGGGATATATGGGAATAGGCATGTTATTGGATCGGTTTGGTGTTTAGGGATCAGGGCCTAGGGTTTAGGGTGCAGAGGATTATATAGGGGTATGTAGGTGATATATGAGGTTATACAGGGCTATGTAGGATTATGTAGGGTTTGGATTTTAGCGATATTACCCCTATGATGGAGAATGAAATGGAAGAGACAATGGAAATGAAATGGAAGCTGTGCTTATACAGGGGTATATGGGAATGATATTCCTTCGATTGATGGAAAAGTGGGATATTGTATATGGGAGGCATGTGAACCGGGCCGGATTTCGGGTTCAGCTTGCTGGTTTGACAGCTAGAGACCCGGGGCGTAGCCAATGTGGCGTTAAAAGAGAAGCACCCCAAGCACAGACAGAACCTGTGCGATATCCCATGTACCCCTAGATCAAACAGAGTTACCATTTCATTTTCCATGCGCAGTTTCCCTGTCATGTTCCAAGTTCTTTACCACTTGATTCTCCATAATTGGGGTAATACCTCTAAGCCATAAACCCTATATAACCCTACATTATAAACATATATAAACCCATATAAACCTGTACGACCCTTTCTAACCAAGGCCTAAGCATGATAGTCTACCCCTTCAAGTGCTGGATGCTAACGAAGCCACCGCGTATTCCAGCGTCTCCCGCTCTCCGAAGACAACCAATGCTTGCGGCTTTTGTAGCAGCCTGTGTTGCAGTTAAGGAACTAATAAGTAGATAGAATATTTGAGGGTTATAGAGGGATAATGGAAAAGAAACTGGAAACTACTATTTAGGGTTTAGGTTTAGAGTTATAGTCTCTTCTAGTAGATAGAATATGGCTTTGGGTATGTTATAATCAGATCCCATATACCCCATATTCTATCTACTTAAGGGGGACTATAGTACATACTGGGGTTTCCTTGTTAAAGCAACAGAACTTGAATTCCTTAACAGCAACCCAGTAGCTGGCTCATCCACGCGAAATACTTCCTGAACCTTAGCCCCATCTGCTCACAGCTCTGTCGAATCCAGGCCAGCATTGCCGTAAAGTCGAGCCACGATTGGATCTAACTACATGGATTATAACCCTAGTTTTACCCCATAATATATTCATTTCCATTATGTTCTTTTTCCATTATCCCAATATAACGCGATATAACCCTAATGTTACCTCAATGTTGATGAATCTGTCTGTCGATCTAACGCAAGCCAACTTGAAGTTGCAGGGCTAAGCCGGCGGCGAATGCCCATCCCCCTCCTGTGGTGCTGGCTCTGGCTCTCACTCAGCTCTCCATCCCCATAGGGTAATATTGGGGGAATATTAGGGTTATAGAGGGGTTATATTGGGATAATGGAAAATAAAATGGATACTACTGTAATGGGTTATATACATCCATCCCTCCAGTTTCCCGGTCGTGCCACATCCTAAGGATCACTCACCAGTCAGTTAGTAAGTAGACTCTAGGCAAGAGTGCCCCAACAGCCTTTGGAACTATGATGTAGGGTGAGATACGATGTGATCCATGTGTATGGTCCTTTCAATGCAATTGGAAACGCCATGTGCTCACTCACCAATCTTCCTACGGAACACCCAATGCACTCACCAAAATAGACCAAAACTCATGTGACTTGCATTGTGGCCCAGCCTGATCTAAACAAAAACTTTCAGGAAACTACACCATTCAGCTAAGCAACAACCCGTGTAACAGAGAATCAGATGGAAAATCAACTGGGCAATGACTTGAGAACTGGGGTTGTTGGAGTCATATCGGGTTTCATATTTGGCAATAAGAGGGTTTTGGTATAACAAGAGACTGTACTACAATTACAAAGGGGGTTTGTGATCCCTGAGACCCAAGCTCCTGGTAGCGGTCGTGGGATGGCCATCCTTCTCTGTTCAGATTCCTTGGTCATGTTGGGGATAGACATGAACATGAACTAGTTTCTTCCCCGTTGCGCGCAAGTAGCCCTAGGCCAAAAACCTGTATTCAACAGTGGCAGAGTTTCCATAGACCAGTCACCAGCGTGGTGTTTGACAGCTTGCGCCTCCAAGGCAGCAAGGGATCGGAAAGTGATCTGCTGGGATCCCATACCCCGCGAACCAAATCCTCTTATGTAGGGGTTATATAGGGATAATGGAAAAGAAAATGGAAACTACTATAGTATATTGGGGTTATGTTGGGGTTGTATTCAAGCTCTTGCAAAGCTCCACTGCCAAATGGAACCTGTTTGTCATTTGAGTCCGAAGATGTTGCCCCAAATTATGCAGTACTAACTTAGACATAGAAAGCCGAAGCCACTGAAACCCCGGTGCTAGCCTACCTAAGATAGTAGGTGCCATACTAGGTGGCATACGCACATATCACTTGCTGGTGGTTAGTATGGGATAAGGGAATAAGATTCCTATATAATGCCTTTACAATATGTTCACTGATTCCGATACTTATGGTAGTCTCCATTTTCTTTTTACTATTCCCTATATATGCATTATCCCCTTCTATCCCCGAAACCCTAAGCCCCTAAACCCTAAACCGCGTGCTTTAACATGCAGACTGGCCTTGGGCACCGGCTGCGTGACAGCTGCAGAATCCTGCAAATTGGATCCCTTGCGCAGGAATACTGACCGAGGGTTACTAGGAAACAAGGGAATATGTTATATAGGGATTATATAGGGATGATTTAGGGGTTATATAGAAATTATGTTCAAGTATTCGCTACTAACCACCAGTCATCCACTCTCTGCGTTCAGCATTGTGGTGGACTGAATATATTTAGCACTGGTATGTGGGGCTACTGCAAGGAATATGGCAGGGTTGCATCTTTTGAATGCTAAGTGCCCCTTAACCGGGAGCACAAGCTGCAGAAATCAAACTTAGCCTTATGTAGGCCTAAAAGGGAGCCCACATCATCCCATTGTCATCCCCGCGTCTCCCTACCTGGACCCCGAAAGTATGTAAAATAATAACACCAAATCCCCCAAAAATGGCCCATGGCTCCTGTTACGAAGTGCTTGGCCGCAAGGACTTTGGCAGCAGCGATCCCGGGTGTGCGGGGCCATGTCTCCTCCATCGACGTGACATAAGTATGTAGTCCCCATGCAATCCCAAAGAAACTTGATCCTTTGTAGAGAAAGCCGCAAAGAAGGAATTTTGGCATATGTCACATACCCGCATGAGCTATAGTCGAAACTCCTAGTATCCCTATAATACTCCCCCATATAATTGTAGGTTGCATAATTTGAGGAAACAGCTGTTCACTCCATGATTTGAAGCTCCTGGAAAACAGCTTGGCAGTGGCGTTGGACCGCAGCACAGTTCGCGCGTATAGCCATCCTCAGATGCGCTACAGTCGATATTTACGTCTGTGGTTGATGGACATGGGTCCTTATTGGGGGAAAGAAAAACAACCAAAGGGACGCCCTATGTCCAGACTTAATGGTCCCTTGGTAAGCCTAAAATTGGCAGCAGAGCAGATGCCGCAGGAACGTCTTAAGGATTTGGCTGACAGGAGCAAAGATGCACGAGTGTCAGGCCGTTGTTTGGGGTTTCCCAAAACTAGGGATACCTTTTTGGGGCCCCATACTTAGAGAAATTATCACATATATATATATATATATACATGCATATACACCCCCGCTATGAACCCAGTTCCCATTTGGAGTTCCATGTCCTTCTCCATTTAAATTTCCATGCATGGAGAAATGTCCCTACATAATCCCTATATGAACCCTAAACCCTAATCCCTGCATGACCCTTCCAAAATCCCCCTATATATTCCCCATATAACCCCTAAACCCCAAACCCTAAACCCTTCAAGAGTCCCTAGGCAAGCCTCCGTCCAGCAAGCCGGGTTCTCCTCCCGCTTAAAGCCTGCGCCTGCAACCGCCAGGGCTGCGCTGCGCGCCATCGCTCGGCATCGCAGTCCGCGCTTGCAACGCACTTACCCGAAATGGTAGTAACCACACTAGAATAGTAATAGTAATAGCATTAACAGGGATACTGATAACAATAGGAAGAAAATATGCTTCGTAATTTCCATGTAATTGTCTATTTTCTTCCCCAGTTGATTCTCCGTTGTTGGAATACTAGCCCTATGTAATCTCTACATGACCCCTACATATTGTTGTTTCTATTTTGTTTTCCACGTTACTTTGCATTTCTTGATTCACCATTTGCAAGCGATGTTGGATAATGTGCGCATGTGTGTTTTCGAGCTGTCTTGACACAGCCCGGAGACGGGCAGACACAAACGAAATTGGGGAACAAACCTCACATGGTAGTTTCTCTAAATAAGGGTACCCCACCATAGACCGCAGTATACTATAATCCTAACTATGCGGACCCCCAAAACATGGTACCCTTAATTTTGGGAAACTCCCACATCTGTGCCGAGCCCTTAAGTATTCTCCAGCCTTCTTGCAGCACCGGGCTGAGGCCGGCACAACGCAGCGGCGTATCTTGGGGCCTCTGTCTGGATGCATGTTTCGAGACACAGTCCAGCATGAATGATGGTCTTAGCTCTGCCTTGCACTTCGCACTTTTCATGGTTTGGCTCAGTTGGAGGAGCCGGGCAGACACCACCAGCAAGTTGCCTCAAGCAGCTGCTGGCGCTCATTATCCAGGCAGACAAAGGACTTCAAAGCTCCAAGACACATTCGAAACTAATCCCTGTCATGGCATGAATGGCCGTGAACAACCTCATGGACATATACAACATCATTTCATACACTTACTATCTTGATGCAAGGGAAACATCCGTTGTCCGTCTCGCTATCGGAGCTTCTTTGCGCTCACCTGGCGAGGCCTTAAATGTAAAACGATCTGGGCATGTCTCCCGGCATCTCATCGCCGAACAACAACCATCATGCCAGTATTGTTAGGAGAATTAGAGCTGTACTCGCAGGATAACTAGAGCTATACCTGCTACTCCTGTCTTTGTACAAGGCTGACCTCAGGCGATATGCCAAGCAATTCTACGGGCTGCCGGCCGGCGAGGCCCTGCTTGCCTGCACGGTGGGCAAATATTCTTGTCATGCACTTCGAGTCGAAGAAGAGCAGGACGGAATGACATAACATCCTCAAAAAACAGTTTCCATGTAATTTTCCATGTTGTTATCCACTTACTTTTCCATTCTGGAGACAATCCTACTGCTAGACGGATCATGAGCCTTGCTTCAAATACGTCCTCGTCTTACTACCTGGCTGTGCACTGTCCCCTTCAAAAGAATATTCTAACATCCTGAAATCCAAGCTATAACCCCCCTGTCCAGTTAATTTTCCATGTTCTTCTCCATATTATGATTCTCTTTTTGTGGGGCAACATCCCAACAAACCTACATCTAATTTTGAGGAACCCTACAAAGGGCAGTAAGCCTCTCCCCTCCCAGTGCTCCCTTCACAGATATCCAGTAAAGTGTGAGGCCTAGCCTCCAAAAAGTAGAACAGTTGAGCAATATAGAGATTCCATGGAAGGTAATGGGAAAGAAAATGGAAACCTCTGTGTAGTAAGGATATTTAAGTTATATAGACTTATCAAAGGATGAGTTACTACTCAAGATACACTCTTCCCAGCCAGCCCCAAAAACTTACTAGTGGCTAGTAGGGAATTGGGGAAGATGATCCCTCCTTATTCCTATATAATATATTCCAGTAGTCCCTACCAACCACCATCAAGAACACCCCAAACCCTAAACCTAAAC
>CAJNIZ010038646.1:19099-65573 GCA_905231905.1 Symbiodinium pilosum
ATCCTAAACTCTATATACACCTTAAATCCTAAATCTTTCAGGTGTCCCGCGGCCGCCCGGGTCCGAGCCTCCAACTGCGCCGCGCGCTGCAAGGCGCTGGAGTCCAGCTGCTTCATCTCCTCACTTGTCTCCGTGCAGTTGCAAATAATCAAAACTTTTAAAGAAGAAGAAATAGTGATACTAATAAGAGTAACAATAATAGAAATAGTAATAGAAATATCCAAGGTCATACGTAAAAAGAAATGTGTGATGTCAATAACACCTGTCAATAACACCCTACAAGGACGAATGTCCTTGCAAAAGGCGACCAGATCAGCTTCCCCTCGTGAACCGCTATACAGCTAGAGTCCCAATACGTGCTCGGGGTTTCCCAAAATGGGGGGTACCATTTTGGGGGGTCCCATAATAAGGATTGTAGCATTTTGGGGTCTATATTGGGGTCCCCCTATTTTGGGAAACTACCATATCAGAGTCAGCCGTTCGGTCCAAGGAACGATGCAGGGTCGCGAACTTGGGATTCATGATGAAAGCTTTTGTTTCAAAGCTGCTTGTCACGCTGGAGTCCAAATTCACATCAAAACCAACGGGAACCGTAAGGTGAACCCCGAAAAACCCTGAAATGAAACTACCCAACAATGCATATGATACCATCGTTTATCCTCCCACAAAACGGTGACTTTCCTCGGCCATCGACTCTGCTGCCTGCAAGGAAACATCCCGACCTGACTGTGCAGGGAGGGTGGGGGCTGCTGGAGTTGATGAGTATGCTTCAAGCGGTCAAGAATCGCAGATACTACTGTAGTCTCCATAGGCCCATAATACAAATTAATAGTTCAAATGATGCCTTAGGTCTATACTATGATGAAAATTCAAAATAATTCCTAAGGAGACTACAGACTAAGGCACATGTCAATAGGAGGAGATGAAAAAAGTTCGAGAGCATCAACACTTGCAACTCACCACATTCGGCTTATTCTTGCGACAGTCTGGAGTATCCAGTATCTGTCTCCCACCCTGCAAAGAGGGCCCGGCTCTCCATCTGGGTGAAGATGCGTTGCAGCTCCCCATCAATGACCTTGAGCACTATCCAACTACGACGGTTGGGGTGATGAACTGCATCACAATATCAAGTAAACCACATAGCCATATCCACCGCGCGAAGTCATGCATCATGAGCAGCATGTTATCTAGTGGTTTGAATGCGGTGCAACAGAACCAACGTCGCCGTGTATTTACCACGTCAAGAAGAAGAATAGGAGCGTAATCCCTATACTCCTCTAGAAACACTATATGAGAAATCCGAAGGCTCACCTGAGACCCTGGCAGCCAGCAAGGCCTGTTCCAGCGCGCAGGTCTCCGCTGTCGGTGGCAAAGCTGGCAGAAAAATCAGGTTTGTGGCTGCATGATGACTGTTTTGAGCTTCAGAAAATGGTGGGGATGTCGTGAGGGATTTCATGAAAATGGAAAACCTCTTAAAGAAGGACCCTGGCTTTGACAGAACCCTTGAAATTCTGTTCAAGGAGAGCAGGGACGGGCTCAATGCAAAGACTGGTAGTTGCTGGGGATTAGCAGGGAATATGAGCCACTGTCTTAACTCCTAGTACCCCCCTTAATAACCCCTATAAACCCCTATCTAATCCCGTTTAAGGAGTTTAGACTATAGCTCTTATAGGGATGACATTCCCGCATTCCCTACTGAGACACCGAAACCTGCCTGCGAGAGATGCTGAGATGGCTTTGAAACGATCACCCATGAGCATCTCCGTGTGCCTTTTGCTTCTTTTGGGGGTTATATTAGGGTTGTATTAGAGTTATATTAAGGTTATATTCAGGATATATTGGGGTTATGTTAGGGTTATACTGGGGTTATAATAGGGTTATAATGGGCTTATATCAGGATTATATTAGGGCTATACTAAGGTTATATTAGGGTTATATTGGTGTTATCTTGGGGGATGTTAGGATTTTATGAGCGTTATCATGGGGTTATATTGGGTTTACATTGAATTTGAATTGAACGCAGCTCGAACGTGCTCTGAGCATAGCGGGCACTTCTGACCCTTCACTCCAAGTGAAACGAAAGATGACTTGCTAGCATTTGTCTGCGGCCCGTAAACCAAGAATTGCACACAGTCAAGTAGAGAACAGTATTCGCACAAAGAAGCGGCCTCTGTCCTAGAAGCTACGCACTAGGAACCCAGCTGCTCCGTCGCCAGGGATCTGGTCGCAAGCATATGAGGCCCTGAGGTCCTCCACTGGGCCTAGTATCTGCACGCTACTCAGCAAGCCATCAACCTGGCACTGGTACATGAGGCACAAGCAGGCTGAGAATGGTGCTGTTGACACGTAGCCCCTTTTTCCAGCGGGAGCTGCGCTGGTGGAGCTCAAAGGGTTGTGTGCGAGGCGCCTTTGACGTCCTTCGCCCAGTCATCCCAGGTCCAGGCGCTGGGCGAGCTTCTAGGAGGCGGATATGGTGGTTCCGAAGGTCGGCTCGAGGAGGATGTAGCCTCGGTAACAGCGTTTGCTGTGGAGTCCGCCCTCCGCCTGTCTCGAGGAGGGCGACTGTACTGGTTGCCGCGCTGTTGCTGCGGCATATGTCGCCTGGTAGCTGCAAGCGAGGAGTCCGGGTGGTTCTGCAAGTAGTACTGCGAATCGCCGCAGTTGTGCTTCACCAAAACCCTCTTGCCGTCTGAGCAATAATGAGGCGTGCCATTAGCTCCATCTTGCGAGTTGTGTGATCATAGATTGCTTTGATCGAGGAGGCGATCAGCAGGAACCGATTACGATCGGCAGCCAAGTCTCGAAGCGACGGGTAATACCACATCTTGCCAAACAGGGCCGATAGCGCTCCCTGAAGCCGAGAGCCTCTGTCGAGAACGGTGTAGGTGTCGCCTGTTCCAGTCGCAACCGCCACAAGGCCCGTCTCCCCAGCAACCAGCTTCGCCGTGAGGATGGTCTGCCAGGTGACGCCCTTCTCGGAGACAGCCAGCTTGATGCTTTCAAACAGGGGAGGCGGCGCGTGCAGGATCTTCATGCGCTTGGCCCACAGCGGCAGCAACTCATCGTACTCGAGGCCACCCAAAAGCATCTGCTGAGTGAGAACATGCATCCTGCAGAGAACGCGTAGCCACTCCTGCACCTCATATGACTTGAGAGCTGCCACCAGCCCCTGAAGCTTCCTGATCCTCGGGCGCCCTGGCCGCAGGGAGTTGCTCTGGCGGGGAGAGGGAGGGGATACCTGTGTCGCTGGAGTCCTCTGGCGCTGCCTTGGCTATGGGGAGCTTAGGCTTTGGAGGCGGTCCTGCTGGCTCTCTGAGACCGGGGTCTCCAACACAGACGTGAGCTGCATCATTGGTGCCCTAGTCTTGGGAGTTTTGGGGCGTATGGGGCCCGTTGGACTAGGTCGCTTGGCCGGGAGCTCCCGGCCAGAGGCGGACGACTGCGGTGGGCAGGGCCGCGTTGGTGGTGGAGCATCCGCCTTCGCCTTGGACTGGGGGAGCTGCTCTGCCAAGAAGGAGTTCGGGGACGACTGAAGTGGTTCACCACCCCCACACTAATGGGAAATGTCTTGTTCCTTCCTGACTTCTTGTTGAGGCAGTGCCTGCAACTAAGATAGCCTGGCTGGTCCTCAGAAAGGCATAGACCCTTCAAAATGAGCTTGAGAACATCGTTACCATTTTAAATCCCGGTAGTATTGGGTCTGAGAGAGAGCCTCCATGATCTTCTCGTAGAGGTTTCCCGCAATAGCCTCGTCTGCCCACTGCTGTAGCTCCGCAACCGTGGGAGCATCAGCGCCTGACGCTGAGCTCGTAGGCGAGTGTGCCTGGCTTCTGGCCCACGCTGCGTCCGACGCCGCCGAATGTCGGAGCTCGCCTGTGCCTCAGAAGGTAGACCGGCCGGAATCGGCTTGACACATTCCAGCCATGCTGCGGAGCATGCCCTAGAGAATCCCGAAGAGCCTTGAACAGAAACTTGCAGAAGATGAGGTAGTCATTCTCCGCCTTGCCCTCTAGGATGGGCGGACTGTATGAGGGCCTCCAGGAGAAGCGGATGTCTTGGGCGGCACCATATGATGCCCTGAAAGACACGATCGCCCCGATTGCCTATGGCCATGAGAATGTAGTCGTTGGGGAGCTGGCCTGCTTGAGTTGGGCAGTGCCCCAGCGCATGCTGCGCATTGACTTGGGCAGCGCCCCACTCTTCCGCAAGGTGCGATAGCAAGGTTTTGAAGGACATTCTCAGCGAGCACTTGATGTCCAGGTAGAGGCCGCCATGTTCATACAGGTAAATGTACCGGAAAAGATCGGCCCGATGGGCCGGGCTCTGCAGGGCATTGTAGAGGTCGCGGCTGTAGTCGGCCGCGTGATCCAACAAAGTCTGCCTGACCGCCTCATCATCACAAAAGGTGCGAGTGAGCTCCGGCAAGTAGTTGGCGCACATGCGTGAAGGCTCCGGCTGAGTGTCGTGCATGTACGTCTGCATCACCCCAGGAGGGAAGGGGCAGTCAAGCGGAATGGTTCCAAAGGTGTACCTTGTGAGCAGGAAGCGCGTAAGGCGGCCGACAGCAGGTCCCCCACGGTGTCTGCAAGGCAGAGCTCACGGGTAGCCAGCATTTGTCGATGAAAATTGGCCGTTTTGGTATTCCAGGAGGCGACCACGAGCACTTGAAATGCGTCTGGATGGGAGGAGACCATACTTTGCAGCGCGCGCACAGTTAGTGCGCCTATGGCTGCTTCAACGTTCACCTGCTTGAAGTGGAGCTTGTCGCCCTTGTCGTAAAGGGCGCCTGCAATGAAGGACTCGAGCGACATGATACGCTGATCGGCTAGCTCCCAGATGCCTAAAGAGTAGGCCTCGCGGGCCTTGCCTATCCAATCATAGTACTTCTGGCGGTCAGCCGGTATGGACACCTCGATCGGGATGAGGGCGACATTGAACCTTCTTGTCCATGTGCTCCTTGAGCATCTGAACCACCGCCGGCTCGTGTGAGGTAGGCCGCCTCCGGGGCAGTGTCCCCGGATGTAGAGGTAGTGCCACGACAACAGCTCCAGCGTCGGATGAGTCTACAGCAGGGTCCAAGGTTAGGAGCAAGTGATTCTCGGTCCATCCACGTTGGCTGGCCGAACTTCCGCGGAGTCCGGCGGGTTGGCGGTCCAAGACTCGGTGCCAGGTCGAAGTCATTAAACCGGCCGTCTTTGCACCCCAAGTACGTCCGTAGAACTCCGGCCTAGCACCGATGTCACCTACTCTAAACTCCGACCTGGCACCTTCCCGCAATCTGGACGCACGGACTCTTACTCCTACTCCTCCTACCACCGCCACCATCACCACGACTACTACTACTACTAGTACTAGTACTAGTACTACTACTACTACTACTACTACTACTCATCATGTCCTAAATATCTTCGTCGTCTGACGGGGGCGGCGAGCTGCTTGTTGCTCCATCTCTTAAAGCAAGAGCAACGTGCAGCAGCCGGTCCTGGATGTCTCGGATCGCTCGCTTGTCCGGACATTGGGATAATGGAAAATAAAATGGAAACTACTATTTAGTGTGTAGGGTTAAGGGTTTTTTGGGGGTCTCTCAAAATTAGGGGAACCTTGTTGGGGTCCCTAGAACCAAAAAGATAGTATCTTGAGGTCTATCTTGGGGTTTCCTATTTTGGGAAAGGGAGGGAGGGTTTAGGTTTAGGCTTAGGATGCGAAGGGAGGCATTGATGACCATCCTTCCATCTATTGTGATATTTCTGAATTGTAGGGCCAGGGAAGGTATCTATGTCCTGCTGGGCTGGGGCAGCACTGCCGCCTCTGGGTCAATGTCCATGTTGCCACGAAAATGTACCCTCGAACCTATTTCTGTTACAGTAGCATGATTGCTGGAACATGGTGCTGAGATGTCAGTTCTGCGGATGTTGCCAGACTGGCTTCTGTCGGCCTGGATCCGGAACACACAATCAAGCCCTCTCTCAAGCTGGAAGAACATATGTCCCCCCGCAGAATCCAACACAATGCGGTCCTCATGATATGATGTCCTGCCCTACTAAGGCGACCTCTTGTGCGAAGACCCAACCTCAAACTAACATGGAACCTGTAGCCTGCAGCGTTCTCTCAGCAGGACTCCATTCTAAACACTGCCCTTTTGGGGCTCCGGGTTCGAGTCCCAGCTGCTCCCAGCGCTGCAGGGTCTGGCTGGGCCCCTCCGGCGTCACGGTAAGAGCTGGCAGCGGAAGTGCCTGGTGGGCTCATGACTTGCCTCTTGCTAGTCAGGAATAAAGGGGGTCTATGTTGGGACCCACTATTTCAGGAAACTACCACATAGACAGTCATAATGACAAAGCGCGAGACCCTAATCCCTTTAAACCCCTACATAACCTCAGCTTCATTTTCAATTTCCGTGTTCTTGTCCGTTTGGATCCCCATCATTGGGGCAATATCCCTAAAACCTAAACCCTAAATAGTAGTTCCCGTCTTCCTTTCCATTATTCCTATATGACCCCCATATTATGTAGAATCTCTAAACCTTCTTTAGATCCCCCGACGGGCCTCGAGGCAACGTCTCACGAGGCCCTGCGCCGCCTCGCTGAGCTGGGCTGCGCAGCGGGCCGTGGCCGACTGCCAGGGGCTTCGGATGATGGGAGCCGAAAAGAAGTCGGGGTTTGGGGTTTAGAGGTTTTAGGGGGGTTGGGGTTTAGGGTGGTGATTAGTGGATGTAGGGTTACGTAAGGTTGTGTAAGATTATGAGGGGTTATGTGCGCTTATGTAGAGGTATATAGGGTTATATGCAATGTAGTGTTCAGGGTTATGTAGGGTTATAGAGGAGAGATTGAAAAGAAGGTAAAAGCGACTATACGATGTAAAGTAGTTTATTACCGGCACAGAAACTTGAAGCTACTACAGGATTTAAGGTTCGTTTCGTTCCCCCCTGCGCAGTCTTTCTCCGAGCGCCACGTCTGCTGGGGAGCCTTGTCCTTTGGGCATGCATGACAAAATTTCAAGACACCAATCCCCCTCAGTGATTTATAGTCCCTCTGAAGTAGATAGAACATGGCTTTGGATATTTTTTAAAAAAGATCCCCACATACTCCATATTCTAATCTACTTAAGGGGGACTGTAGGGTTTAGGGTTCAGGGCTAGGCTTGATTTGGCTCAGAGTGTGGGCACCTGTGTAAGGGCATAGCGTTCTTTGGGGCTTCCCGAAGGTCGATGAGGACAAAAATTGGGAAACTCATCTTCCATAATGGCCTTTTGACAACAGGAACTGGGATCAACTGCAATATGGCTTCTGGCGTTCCCAATCGTGGAATACGCTAGAGAGCAAAAATTGATTAGGGGTCTCCTGGATGAACAAATGGTTCCCTCGTTTAAGGTCAGTCTCTGGCAGAATACATGAACAATAGTCTAAACTCCCAGTATAGAACACTCCTCCATAAAATCCACTATATAACCCCCTTTAAGGAGTTTAGACTATGGCTCACATGGAAAGCCTTTGTAAACATAACACTACTGAAAGGAGGAAATCTGCGGCAAGAGCAATCATGCAATCTCAGTTGACAGGAAAAACCTAAGAAAGAGCAGACCAACGAGAAGTAGAAGCATTGGCACGAGATATATAGGGATTATATAAGCATGTCTTTATAGGGATTCTGTAGACATTTCTAATGCAATTTCCTGGTGCAAGACTCAGACGACTCGATGCCAAAGCGGTTTCTGGAGGAAGGAATGGGCAACAATCCACTCCTCTCTACCTCTTGATACCCCCAATGTAATACTGGTATAGAATACGGCACCATTTAGTTGGGAGGTTTACGCTGAGGGGGCGGGGATTATTCTGCTCTCAGACAAGACATTTTCCGAATGCATTTGGGTCCGAGATGTACCGCAGTCATACGAGGTATGCTGGTATTGTTTTTTGTTGTTATGTGCATACGTTTCTTCGGAATGTCGGTGAATGTAAATATTGCTGTCCCATTGGCGGGACCATGCAAAAACAAAATCCAAGCCCTAAACCTCTCCGCCACATAAAATCTCAAGCCTCAGCCCTTGGCCCCTGGCATCCCCCTAAACCCAGGTAGACACACTTGTACTGCGAAACTCTGTAATCTACTACCACAAGTCACAAAAAGCTAGTATATAGTCAGGCCTGGTATGACCCGCGTATACCTTCAATGGTTTCCGCTCCTGCCCCAAACACTCTTAATCCTACGTCCCAGAACCTAAACCGAGTCGTCAGCTTCAAGCCTCCAGCAGCCGGTCCTTGAAACTCTCAGTGTGAAAAACTGGCATGGGAAAATCATGGGCCCCTTCTTGTGGGTGCTTTCTAGACCATGTGCCTTTTGTGAAATCCTTTACGCTACCTTATATGCAGAAAAAAAGATGAGACTCTTGCCACCCTCACAGAACAAAGAGACACGCAAGGCAAGAGTTGCTACAGCCGGCTTAACATCATAGATATCATAGAGTGATAGGGGCCACGGCAATCTCCATGCACCTCATGCAGTACCTGCACTGAGTCCTTCATGCAGAAGAATCTGACATTCACGCTGGTGCTAATTAATTATGCTAAATGCATCCCAGTTGCTGCAAAGCCTGCATCGCACAGTGCAGAAACGTCAGCCATAGAACAATAAACTTAAAGGATGAGCCTAGAGCCTACAAGTATACAGCAGCTACAAGCCACAGCGCCTTGCGCCACGTCGCTTCGGCGCTGCACCAGCTGCAAGCGATGCTCATGCCATGAGTTCAGGTGCCTGGCCCCGGACTGAGAATGTTGTAAACATGCAAGCTTCGATCTGGATCTCCCCTACCAGGAATTGATCACCCAGATGATGTACTTATACCGTTACTTGGCTCTGCAAGAAGCTAATACCAAGATGAGAGGGAGATGTTGCAGGAATTTGAGAGAAGTGTCCTTACTACAGCTATCCATGCTCGGCTTGCAGATCCGGGCCACTCCAGACGGTTCAGCGAGTGATCCGCAACCTCCGCAGCCGCGATGCCCTGCAGGGACCTTTAGATTGTCTGTGATGATAGTATTAACAGTGATGACAATGCACGTAACAACAGAAGCGAGGCAGCAGCAACAGTGACAGCAACAGTGATTCCAACGATATCAAAGCCGGCCAGAGGCGAATGAGACGACGAGAGCTAGTAGTCATGAGGACAGTTGCACAATGACCATAACAAGCAAGAAGATGTGATGAGGATAAGGATGATGCTGACCATGACAACCAAGATGGTGAACAAGAAGCTGATGATGATGCTGCGGGAAGAAGAGAAGAGGAACCGCTATTGTTGTACGACGAACCCAAGTATCTCAAAGTCCAGTCTGCTTCCAGCTTTTCTACCTGCATGGCAAGATGCAAACTCTAAGGCTGTAGCTTGTTGATCCCCGTTTTCAGCGTGAAGAAGACTTCAGCAACAGCCGTGGCGCCATTCTCTGTCTGACCTTAACACACAAGCCAAGTTAGGTCAGCTCTGAAGCCAATCCATGGCAGAAGGTCAAAAGCAGCACGTACAACCAACATGTGGGTGAGACAAACTACATCGAGGGACTCTTTGCAAGACAGATTCAACGCCAAGAACACATCCCTGTCTAAGGCACCTTTACACAGAGTTGGTGCAAGTTATGCTGGACATCTTCCTGCCGGGGCTGCTGCCACGACTTCCTCCATACTCCTGCCATGATTACAGCTTGGGACGAAGGGCATGGGGCGCTCCTAAAGCATGCAGAAGCCAAGGCATGTTGTCATACCTTCCCTTCATGCTGACTCTAGCGGGACAACTGCTCGTTGTTGCCCCGGCTTGTGCAGAAATCCACTCAGACCAGGAACTTCGAAACTGTTCCGTTCAGGCGCCAGGAGAATCTCTGCACCTTTTAGAATCTACTCTCCACTGTCTCCACTCCCTCACCCACCTCACCCTAATTCGGCCTTTGCTTTCCGAGGGAAAAAGCAAAGTAGGAAGAAGACTGGCAGACTGGCGCCTGGAGCAGCTTCTTCAGGGCAGCCAGTTTTCGCTGGTGCCAGAGTGTAGCCTCAAATTCGAGATCCTGGCATGCAAAGCCCAAGAACTTCAGGCAAATTGGTATAAATCAATGTGGCTACAACTGCATGGTCCGAAGCAATAGGATAAAGAATGAGCAGTTTGGTGCCAAAAAAGTACGACAACTGAAAAAAGGTATTATACAACAAGTAAGTGGGACGCACTGAACCAGAAACTGTCCAGGTTTGCATGTCACAGGAGAAGCTACCTTGCAAGGAACCCACCTACCCGACATTACAATTTCACTTCGTCAGCAACCTAAAGTAGCAGTTTCCATTTTCTTTCCATTACACCCACACAGCCCTATATAGCCCCTAAACCCTAACCATGCCCTAGCCCTCACAAAAACATAACCCCTTGAGGTGGCTTCCACAGTCAAGGTCACGCCTTCAGCAGATCCAGCTTCGTCCGGAGCTTCCAGGCCTCAAGCCTGCCTTACTCCACAGTGGTTAAGAGGTTCAGGGTCTTTTATTGTACAACCCCTCGGACTTTTACGTCTGCCGCAACGGCAGGTTTAGGGTTTGGGGTTTAGGGTTTAGGGTTAAGTCATGCTTGGTTGATTTTGTTTGGGATCATGGGAAATATATAAGGACTACTACAGGGATCCATGCAACTCCAACTACGAGTAAGTCAGAAGTCCTGTACAGTGGATTGAAGGAGTCCTGCAACACCTAGTGGACCGACCGAATGGAAGGATCCCGGATGGTGCTAAGTGACCATATTATGGGTATGTGGTTTATTCATGGGGCTTCCTTATTCACATGACTTGTTTTAAGTTCCGCAGCCCAATGAGACATCCTGCATCAACCCAAAGTTTGGGATGTCAACTTCACTTGGAATTCCCCAATGGAGGCCAAGTGGCTTTCTGCCATCCAGGTCTCATGGCCGGCATCTGCCTCTTGAAGCACCGCAACTCTTGCCCGCACAGTCACAAAACTACATATGCCAGTCCACCAGCAGTAACAGTAGCGCTGATTGCAAAGCACCAGTGGTGGCAATGGCAACGGCGGCAGGAGTAGCAGTGGCATGAAGAAGAAGAAAAAGAGCTTTCAGTTTTATGCTGACGTGTTGCACCCAGCTACGTCTGAGAGGTGCAGCTGGCCCTTGTACTTTTGGATTAATCTGTCAAGTTTAGGAAGCCTCGGTCCGGCCTGCAGGTAGCACTGCTGGAATCGTGCTTTGATTGCATCCTTAGCATTTCGATTTATATGCCTGTCCACCATGCGGCAACGATTCTTGGAGCTTTCACTTATTGAATTTCTTTCAGGGATTCCCGCGGAAAGGATCATGCACAGGGGGCCGCGGGTTTTTGGAGAACTTCTGTGTGACACAGCGTGGTGGGGCGCCTATGTAAACGTCGGCAACATCCTGCTGAGTTCATAGCTTCGTGCCATTTGACCTCTGCTCTTGCAGCCCTTGCCGAAGTATGTGAGGAGCACTCATTCTTTGATTGCCACTGCTACTACGACAAGCCGCAACATCATGAAGCATATTTAAGTTGCAACATGTATGGGCATATCTTATCATCATGTTTGATCATCGCTCACCCTTCCATACTACAAAACAGAAAACCCGGCCAGGGCTCAATCCTGTCTTGGCCCCAGTCCAACACCTGCTTCCGCATATGCTCGCCTGGGAGTTTCTGAGCATGGGGACCCTTAGAGGTCCTTCCTGGCGCTTTTGGGATTGGAAAGCCCTTTTGGGATTGGATTATGCCAATAAACTCCCACGTCAGTTGCTTGGGTGGAATCCTAGGTCCTAGAAACCCCCAAATCGGACAGACCCCTTAAGAAGAACCTCTTGACAGCTGTGCAAAGGAACCCAGATTTCTTGAAGGATTGGTGTCAGTTCTTGTTGTTTTTGTGAATGTCGCGAGTATTGCTGCTACGGTTGCATGGCTGCAACGGTTACCGCAAGGTACTACGAGCAATACTGCCACTGTCACGGCAAAGTATTGATGGCTCCACACTATACGTTCCCTAACCTGTTCCCTCACCATAACCATACTGTAACCATTGTGCTAGAAGCACATCATGGGCCCAAGAGCTGTAGCCAACATGTCTTGAAGGCGTGACAGGGGGTTCGTTGGCAAATGTGCCTGGACGACTATGCAAAAGATTGGCATGAGAAGCTCTAAGTCCACCATCTACACATCCTGAACTACACAGAACGTTGGCTTTGCCCTGTTTTTATGGCTAAGAATTCCTAAAACCTATAGTCTCGATAAACCCCATATAGCCCGTCAGCCCCACAAATACGCAGCCTGGCGACGAAGCTGGTCCTGGGATGACAGGCTCAGGTGAACCTAGGGAATATCTTAGGTGGACCCCCCACCCAGTAATAGTGATAACACGGATTATATTAGGGTCCTCTTATATTCCTGTATACCACTATTGCAGGGTGAGGGGTCCTCCTAGGGAATATCAAACGGGACTTAATTACATGGCTTCAGGGATGGTATCCCCCAGTAATGGAGAATCAAATGGAAAAGAAAATGGAAAATGAAATGGAAACCCTGGGTCTTAAGGCGTATGTAGGGATATTACCCCAATAATGGAGAATCAAATGGAAAAGAAAATGGAAAATTTAATGAAAAGTGGATTATACAAGGGATTATAATGGTTTTAGTCTCAACTCGTAGCATCCCCCTTAATAACGCATAAAGAATCCCCTATATAATGCCTTATATCACCCCCTTCAAGGAGTTTAGACAATAGCTTACATGGTGATGTAAAGCGATGTATGCATCAGCACTCACGCCCCCCCACCCCGACCCACCACACACCAAGATCGATGATATATAGAAGTTGATTAGCATATCAAGCTCCCAGTGTCCTGCGGTCCTGCGGTCTGGATCTTATGGTTTACATTAAGCTTATAGCTTATGGAGACTTTAGAGAATTTCTTTAATGTTTATGGGGGGGTTGGTATCAAAGTTCATGGTCTATGTAGAAGGTAGAGAAAGTTCAAGAGGCTCTCTGCATGGAGAGAAAGAATGAGAAGGAGATGAATGTGGATTAAGTCAAACATGCAAACCAACGAGACCCAACGAAGGTCGGTCTGGTGGATGAATGGGATTTTGGTGGGTATAATCCCAGCTTCCATTTCATTTTCCATTTTCTTTTCCATTTGATTCTCCATTATTGGGGTAATATCCCTACATACCCCTTAAGACCCAGGGTTTCCATTTCATTTTCCATTTTCTTTTCCATTTGATTCTCCATTGTTGGGTACCATAGTATCCTAGGCCTCTAAAGGATTCTTGGAGAGTGCTGCTGAGAAGCTCGCATCTAGCTCTGTTTCTCTGATTGTTGGTCGCCCTTTCCCAAGAAGCGAAGCCACAAGTTCTGGAAACTCCCACGGCCCTCGCTCGAAAATGTCCTCTGGGAAGGGTTTGCTTTGTGCTTATTGCCAATGACTTAGGTGGACCCCCACCCAGTAATAGTGAAAATAAGGGATAATAGGGGATATATTAGGGTCCTCTTATNNTTACAGGGTGGGGGTCCTCCTAGCCAATTACCCCTTTATTTGTTTTGATTCTCCATTATTGCTCCTTACTGTGAGGATCCTGGTCAAGTTTCACATCGCAACACACTGCTGACCAGACACCTCATCCATCCCTTCTTCCAGTATGGCCTGCCTGCGCAGCAGCAAGCACGCGTCCAGAATACCACTGCCACAAAATAGCTACGAAGTACAGCTGAGACAGCGTGAGTTCTGCACGCACTGGTTTTCCTTTCACCTTCTTCGCTGTCACGTGACTGCTAAACAGTTCACAGCAGGGAAGCATCACAGCACCTGCGCCGAAGCTAAGATCAGATGTAGCCTTGTGCTTTGGCCTTTTGGGAAAGCAGGGGTTTCTCAAAATAGAGGTACCCCATGGTACCCCTAGGGAACCAGGGAAATCAGGAAGTTCCCCTTTGAACATTGCATAAGCATGCTTTGAGAAACGCCCATGGTACGTGGAAGAGGAGATGTTGCGGGCGCAGTAAGCTGAGGCCAGATTCATTGCTTAGCGGGAGGTATTCCCTCCCAGCTGCTTGTCCTAGCACCAGCACTGCCATGATCATCTCCAGGGCAACACATAAGCCACCTGATGGCTGGATTGAGGCGGGTTGTTTCTGGGCTTCAATTCCTCCAACGGAAGCACAAGCCAATCCAGCCATGATGGCTGAAGATCTCCATGCGGCAGCTTAGGAACAGCAGATCCATGACTCCTCTTACGACTGTCAAAAGGACTACATGCTAAACAACTACTCCTCTTACGACTGTCACCTGGACTACATGCTAAACAAGCACCCTTCCAAAATTGGGTTCTGACAGCTCGCAAACCTGCTCGGCCTGAAACTCTTGCCGGGATGTGCAGACCGGTGAACTGTAGGAGATGCCACGCAATCTGCAATAACAACACAACATGGCCTACTGCTGACACCATCCTTTGCAAGCTACGCAGCGTCCCAGCAGCTCAAAAAAAAATGCCTCTCTGTATGAAGCAGCAACCGGCTGCGCTCACCCAAGGCAGAGCTTCTGACAGCAAATGTCCTAACAGTAAGTGCAAAGCAAGAAGTCTTCAGACTTCAGGGCCAGCTTCCACAAGCTGGAAGATGCTGGAAGGCTCCGAATTTGCGCTTCATGCCACACACTGGCTGCAGAGATCATGGGAAAACTGGTGTCAAAGTTGGACGACAAGGCGGGTAGCGTCATGCTCCACCAGCTTCTCCAGTTGACGTCGGACGGTTCCCTGATCTCTGCTGCTTGGTCTGAGGTCCAGGATAGGCGCGGCATCTTTGACAGAAATCACTCTGGCTGCCTCAATGTTCATCTGAAACTTCAAGGGATCTTGGCGAACTGCCAATAGGAACTTGTCCAAACGATTGAAGTGATTTGCCGCCTCACTGCTTAGCGGAGCACCAGTTCGTTGGCCTCGCTTGGCATCATCACTGGCACCATGGCAACCATTTCTGCTCTCCGCGGACCGAGTCTGCTCCATAGCCTGCTGGAGCTGGTGACCCCGAGAATTTGTGGCACAGGACATTAAACGATGGTTCAGGGCTACGCCTACACACATCTGCTCCAGCCAAAATGGCCCACATCCGGGTTTGCTCATATGTCAACATCCTCAAAGTAGAGGTCTACCCCGAAAGGCCACCCACACCGCAGCCCTCTATGATCCCTACTGAAGGCCAAGCTTATCTCTGCATTACCCTGCATGGTGCCGCCAACCCAAGATCTAGGGCTGTGAAGGCCTTTGTGTGGCAGTGCCCTCCGAGTCCCCAGAGGCAGGGTCCTGCCAGTGATTTTTTTTTTGTAGGACCTTTTCTCCTCGGTTTGGGGTTTAGGGTTTAGGGTTTAGGGTTCAGGGAAAATTGCGAAGTGACTTCACATTAGATGAGGGATGCTTTAATGAAGAAAACATTGGACAATGGTTTCGGGACATTCCCTGGTCATGTTGCAGAAGTCCCACAAGCTGCGGCATTGGGAGATCTCCCCTGATAGAGTACCTACCTTGATTTTCCTAATTGGCCTTCTGCTGCAATATCTGCAATTCACAAAGCGAATCTCGCGAAAGCTGGAATTCAACTCAAAAACGTGGTGCGCGGCTGATGCAAGACGTGGAGTATTAGGTTGTGTAGATGCTAATGAGGAAGGGATCCAGGAAAAACTCAGCTACAAGAGTGGTTAATTATGAAGTGCGTGATGTCTAGCCGTGTCTTTGGCTCAAGAATCTGCTGCGGCCCCAATCCGAGTCAACATCCGTGATTCGCAATTCACCATTCCTGTTTGTACCACAATGTACCATTGATGCTGCTTGCACGCCATCCTGGTTGCGACTCTTTACCCTTGCGCAGCATTCAGACTTCAATGGCCGATGTTCTTCTGCTGACGATGATGATGACGACGATGATGATGATGATAATGATGATTGGAGGATCGGCCTTTAACCCCAGACCCTCCATTGCTGGAAATGAAGGCACACAGCGTCCACAAATGTGCACCTCGTCCCAGGACTCGCATCCGGCGCCGGGGCTCAAGGCTTTCCAGAAGGCCTTACCATAAGGAGTCGAAGTTACTAAGTGGCTTGCCAGTACCTTTAGATTGCTGTTTAGTGATACCCGCTCTGTAGTAGGCTGACGTCATGAGAGTCAGTAGACGTAGACTAGTGCGCCTGAAAGTGCTCGCAAACAACGTTGTTCTGATATGTGCCAATTTTTTGGTTGGTCAGTACCGGTCACAAACCCCGCTGTCATGCTCCACAAGAGGACGAGCCATGTGCCACAGGAGGATCATGCGGGAAAGAAAAGCAGGGACGACTGTTGGAAGGTTCGGGTAGAGTTCGGCAGTCTGGGACTCGAGCGTTAAAGCTTGGAACGAAAACTTCCCTATCCAGCCATGCAAGGAGATCCCGGAGAATGCACCCGACCTTCTCAGCACTCCCACAACCCCAAATACACACAAGAATCCAAATCAAAACTTTCACCCTGGAGCTCCTAAAGCTCTCTTCTTGCAGCTGCCACGCCTTAGGAACTTGTGTCGCAGCAGCTGGGCCTGCAAAGATCACTGTAGCCTCCTGCCTACCCGTACTCCAACCGGGCTCCACTACATTTTTCTTAGCTACAATAACCAAAAAGAAGATAGAATCTTTTGCTGTATTCGGGTACAGTATCCCCCAGTAGCCTGCTTCAGAATGCAACGAGCATAAGGCTTTGTGTCCCTGCATGCTGAGGCTTTTGGGGGGGGTATAGGGAATATCATTAGCATCATTGTCGGGAACGCAGGGCCTGATGCATCTCCAAGGTCCAGCGATCATAGCTTCAATATGCTCAACTTACTGGAGTTTAGTAGGGAATAAGGGAATAAATTATATAGGAGTATACAGGGATTCTATTCCCTTACTCCCCACCAAGAACCTATAAGTTAATCCCTCAGCATCCCCTCTGTGGGCCTCTGTTCACAGCATCGAGTTCTTGAAAGGCTTTCTGGCGCTGGTCCACAGAACTCCGGAGCACATCGACCACCTCCCTGACAGCACTGCTCTAGGGTAGGTGTGGGGGTTGCGCTGTCTTTTGCGTGCTGGTTCTTAGTAGGGATAAGGGAATATTTTATATAGAGACTATATTCCCTTATTCCCCACTAAGAGCCAGCAAGTGTTTGATGCTGAAGGAGAGACACCTGAAATCAGACGACTGTAATAACGATCTCAACAGGAACCTGCCCATCAGGAAGTTCGCGTTGAGGGAGTTACCCAGAATGCTGAAATGAAAGGAGGAAAACAAAAAGTGCGTGATATGAAAACACTCACCCAGGTGTGGGCATCTTTACCCTGAAACGAAGATTGTGCTGATCGTCATCTACGATCAGGATGAAAAGCCGTGACCCAACCCTTCAGCACAAAGTCCAGCCACAATTACAAGTACTGGCTACCAAAATTGGTAATTTCCCTATATTATAATCCTTATTCTGAGGACACCCAAACATATTCGCATGCTTTCCCAGAGTAAAGAAGCCCAACCCTGAAATGCCGAACCACACAACCCTGCTCCTGAACCCCACCAAATCCCCCTTTCTCCCTCCGTCCGTAAGCCTCCCCTCAAGATTATTTATATTGGGATAGTGGAAAATAAAATGGAAACTACTGTAGTAAATTGAGGTTATATTGGGATAATGGAAAAGAAAATGGAAACTACTACAGAAAACTGGAGTTATATTGGGATGATGGGAAGAAACTACTATAGCATCTTTGGGTTTCGGATGTAGGCTTAAGGCCCCCCTTAAGAGATCTCCCCAGCCTCAGTTTCTGCGCCTGGTCATGCACAGCTCCGCGGCGGAGATCAAAGCCATGCTCGGCGGCCTGGACACACAGACCCTAAGCTATCCCTAAACCCTAAACCCTAAGCCCTAAACCCTAAACCCTTAGCCCTAAACTCTAAACCCTAAATCCTAAACTCTAAACCCTAAACCCCATAAAGAATCAAATTCAAAGAACGTGGAAAATGAACTGGAAACCTCTGTATGAATGGGCTTTGGGGGGCTTTAGAATGAAGAATCAAATTCATGAGACTGGTGGTACATGTTCATAGGTGTAGTATGCTTTTTTATATTCCAATCATGGAGAATCCATGGCAAATAAGATGGAAACCGGTATGTAGGGATTTGAGGAATTGAAATCGAGCTACCCCAATATAAATATGTAGTTCATGATATGGTTTTCTCATCATGGTAAGGTAACTTACTGCAGCTTGGCTACCATAGCAACAACCCAGTAGTTTGGAATTTGGGCTTTGGGCTTACCGCCTTGAGCTTCGTTTGAGGATTTGGGCGCTGAGGGCTAAAGGACTGTCGGTTTGGCGGCTTTGGGCCTCAGGTCTTCAGGGTCAAGGTCCTCCGACAAATCCTGGAAATCTGAACTCTTACAACCGAAAAAAGATATCTTGGCAGATCTACGAGTTGACACAAGCAGGAATCTCTTAGCATTACAACAAGTACACTACCGTACATTTCTCGTCTTCTCCGATCTCACGCCTGCTTCGCCGCCGATCTTGAGCACCACAAAGCTGAAAAATTGTTGAGCTTATCATCAGCTTCCCGCCTGCCCACCTGTGAGCCTTCACTGTACCTCGAATGGCAGACAAACGTATGCCAACAGCCTCCCACTTTTTGAAAAGCCTCTACCAACCTTTCTCAACCATACATGAAGCTGGACCCCAAACTCCAAACCCTAGATCCCAAACCCCAAACCCTAAACAACTATTGAAGCTTGACAGACCGGCCCGCCGCCTGCAAAAAATCTAATGAAACCCCAGACCAAGCAGGCCCAACCCCAAACAAACCGCAGGTTTCGTAGAGGGTTTAGGGTTAAGGGTTTAGGGCTTAGGGATCCGCAGATTTTTGGAATCCCTTTCCTGGAGCTCACACGAGGACAGGATCCTGGATCCTACATAAACTCTACATCCCAGACCCTCAGAAACTCCAAGCTCTGCCTCGAGCAAGGGCCCGTCAACCTTGGCCAGGTAGAGGCATAGGGTTTAGGGTTTAAGGGTCCCATCTAGATTTGATCTTGAGCTTTAGGCTTTGGGCTTGAAATTTTGAGGTTTTGGATCCCTAAACCCCAAGCCCAACACCCTAAACAACCATCCCTCTATCCGATCCTGCTCTTGCCCTTTCTGCTCCTCCTCCTCCTCCTCCTCCCACCGCAGCTGTTGCTGTTGCCAGATTATCACCTTTCAGAGATCCCATAAGACTTAGCAGCACAGCAGATCTAAACAGATTTGGCATGGCTTTGGGATTTGGGGTTGCAAGATCTTCCTCCTCCACAAGCACAAGCGTATCTGAATAACATTGCATCTTAAACCTAGAAGCTGAAGATGTCTAAAGCGCGGCAGAACTGCGACTTCAGTCCTCCGAACCTCATAACCCACCTGCAACAACCTGTCCAAGAAATGCTTCACGTTTGCAATCAAAGTCTGCAACTCACCTGTTTGCTAAGTCGGTACTGCCGGTATGGCTGATCGCCGATCTGCTGCCACCTACTCCAAGCCCCCTTTGTTTTCTGCAAGGGGCAGCGTCCGTGACTTCCGCAAATCGCTGCTTCAGCGTTGCCGGCTTGATCCGTTCGCCTTGAACAGGACACGCTGAGGTTGCACGATGTATGCTAGCTTCTGCGCACTTTGTACTTGCTTCAATGGCCGGGGGATGCTGGGGGAATGGATTCCAGGGATGATTGCTGAAGATCATATACAGCACACTACAGTGATCTCTTCTTCATTACTTCAGCACCAGAGAGTTTACCACGCATCATCCAAGGGACATTTCCGCTGCAACGTAGCGCTTGCGAAGTGAGCGGCTTGCACCTAGGCTTAGTGCGGTGACATCTGCGTCCTCTGAGTAAGGTCACGACTGTACTCATCCTCATCGAAACTCCACCTATAACTGCTATCAAATAAGTTCGGCACCCTGGCAACCTGTTACTGCTGCAACATGCAAAAGCGAAAGTCGTGCAAGATTACCTCTGCTATTGTTCGAGAACTCTCTCGGCATACTTCTGCTCCGCACAGCAGAACGTTTCAGCTCTGGCCGGGGCACCATCTCAGTTGGCAGCTGCATCTCTACATCCTTGCAGCAGATTCATGCAAAGGATGCACAGGGTCCAACTTGTCAACATCTTGAACAAGATTGTTGATTCCGTGCCTCCAGTTTGCTTACCACGTCCTCCAGGTGATTCCGAAGCGTGGCAAGGGCTGTGGCGCCCGAAGATACATGGGCATGATCCTCTCCAAGCCTAGGCTGCGTGGTAGAAAGCGACTCTTCTTCAATCATCTACAAGTAGCTGCCCTCCTCGAACCAGAATGGAACCTAGCAAAGGCCCCAAAAAGCAACTTGGGAAAGAGTACGGTACCTACCGCAAGAAAAATCCAAGGCACCATGGGGATTTCCAAAATTGGCGTTCCCCTTTATATAGCCCAAAGGGAACTCCCAGGTCCCAAAACGAGAACCCCCCACACCCTAAACATCCTAATTTCAAGAAAGCCTTATCTGCATAACCACGAAGCTCAGGTGGTGGACCCTCCCTCCTGGCAAGGTAAAGGTTTATGATTTAAGGTGAAGGCCACTTTGAGGGATTAAAAAAATGAGGGTAACCCTAGGATCCCTGCGGATGCACAGAGATGACACTGGACTCCCTTATTGGGGCGTGTGACGACCATGTGAGGGTTGGTTTGATCAAATCCGACGTGCTTCAAGATCTCTGCGAACCTGTGCTTGTGCCCTGTCACATCCCAGCAATTATCATGGGTTGCCACATCACCCCCTTATAGCTTAGTTAGCTGTTCAAGTATTCTTACACACACCTAGTTAACAGCACCTTGCGTGAGGAGGCCCATGAAAATAGCAAGTCCTCAACTCATCCTCCCTCACACGAACATGGAACGCCGCGTGGACCCGATTCAAGCATACAGCTTTTGGGGTTCCATGTGAATACTGGGGGAGAACCCTAAACCCTGAATTCTCCCCAGTTTCCTTTGGACTTCCATTTGGTTTTCCATTATTCACAAAGGTACACCTCCCTCATGAGCTATAGTCTAAACTCCTAGTATTCCCCTTAATAACCCCCATAATACTGCCCTATGTAATCCCCCGTATAACCCCCTCGAAGGAGTTTTAGACTATGGCCCACACAAGCCCTTAAACCCTAAAGTGTAACTCAAGCAGCCATCCTTGGAGATGCTTCCGCATCAGCCAGCGTGCCTGAGGCAGGAAAATTACTAGGCCTTAGAGTTTAGGGTTCAGGGCTTAGGGCTTAGATGAGACGGTTGCAGTTAGCGTTTAGCTTGGTGTTAGGTGCCAGAAAATGCTGTGCCAGGCTACATAGTTCTTCTTTCTCAGCTGCAGCCCCAGAAGTGCTTGAGAAAGCTCGTGGAAGCGAGATCAAGATTTCTCAGAATTTCAGACCCTCTAGAATTCAGAAAGAATGTGATCGTGATGAAAACCAGGAAGTTTTTCCAACCCTATACAACTCTGCGGAACCCCTACACATGTCTCGAATTTCATAAAACTTGACACATACGAACCGCCAAAATCCCTGTCAGCGCTCCAACATCATGCATATCTTGGCATTGTGCAAAAACTTTCTGATTGTTACCAGGTAAGGAATGAACAATAGTTTCGATTGTCTTTTTCGTTCATTCATTCCCCACTGACGACCAACAAACAAAACCCTAAATCTGATCTGTATAATCCCAGTAACGCCCCAGTTTCCATTCGATGTTTCAGGTGCTGTTCAATTTGTTTTCCATTTGGGGACACTATGACTTAACGTGTGAGTCCCTCTAGTCGTCACTACATCCCCTCCCTCCGGACTCCCCCCCATTAATACGATAGTTTCGGCGTTTCTTTCCATTTGATATTCCATTCTAAAAACCCTCAGAAGAAGCCCCAAGAGTATAGTAGTCTCCATTTGATTTTCCAACCCTAAACCCCAAACCTGTTTGATTTCCCCATCGGAGCAAGTGGCCCGAGAGTTTTGCCCTGGCAGTGTCGACGATGGCATCTCGCAAGAATACGCGCACCATCTGCTTGTCCTCTATCAGAACTTCAGAGATATTATGAGCGCCTTCCAGTTTCACAAGAGCTTATCTGTGTTCACGAGGGTTGTGTAGGTTTAGGTATCATAGGACCTGCAACTCGTAGTTCCCAGTATATGAATGTTCGTCCCGCCTAATCTTCCCTAGATGCGGGAACCCGGTACAGGGGTTTGATTCAGAATCCAAGTATAGGGCCCGGACTAGAGTAATCTAAAGAAACTGCTCATATACATGTATAGAAACGCGTATCACTCTTATCGTAGCTAGCTCAACCAACAATCTGTTCAACACACTTGGTTGCAGCCGTGGCAGCGGCAGTAGCAGCAGCAATCTTTATCAGCAGCAGCCGCTGCTGTGGAACGAGCGGTAGGCAGTAGCAAGAGAAATTCTGATATCGTCTGGATATTCGCAGTACCAGCAAGTAACAGCAAAGGTCGAGTAGTGGTTATGGCGGGGACGGTTGCAGTACCGTCCTGCATGGCTAGCATCATTTCTAGTATTGAGAGAAGCACCGGGCATCCTAGTTGTGTAGTCATACCATCACCGCCACCGCCACCACCGCCATCACGAACACCAGCTTCTTTCTCTGGAATTCAAGCTGCTCGTTACTACTATCATTAGCGGCACTTGTTGCTCCCAAAAAGCTTTCACTGGATAGCGTCCTCCTCCTCCTGCTGTTTGGCAAGCACAGCATCCCTGACGGGCCCAGATGCAATTCCGGGCGGAATGCCAAACCAATGATCACAGGCTGTCATGCCTGCTTATGGCGAAGAATGACAGCAGCAAAGAAGATGATTAATAAGTTACACCAATGCAAGCATTGAAAACATACTACAAGCAGACTGTTTGCAGAAATATGCAGAAATAATCAGAAGGCATGAAGGCCCAGCGAGTGCCTGTGGCGCTTTTCATGTACTCTTCGCCTCTGAGCATAGGCATCCTCGCCTCGATCCACCATCAGTCACAAATCTCTTCTGCTCTAGGCAGCAGAGGAGTTTCCACAAGACTGGGAGGTATACCGGATCCCCATGCAAACCCCCTGCGGCTCTGATTGTCGCCTTTATGTTGCCTTTACTGCTACGTCTCGCTGGTGCTACCGCTGTTATAATGGCGATTCTTGGTATCAACCAGGCATCGCTGTTACGCTGAGATTCGCAGTCATGGCAATCATAACGCTCACAATCAAGGGAAGGGATAGCACTGAAGACAAAAACAGTGCAAATAGAGAACTAGAGAGTATAACCCGTACATGATCCCTTCCCCTATTCCCTACTAACCCCGAGCAAGTCAATGACCTTGATGACAAAGGGCAACCTCTTTCTGCATGTCAGTAGACAACGGAGGAATGGATCCCTGGTAGAAGCCGCTATCGACTCACAAATGATGCAGTAGCTTCCTCGCAACCAGCTAGTAAACCCATAAACTTGAATCCTTTCACATCTCTATAAACTCCAGTGATGGTCTATTTGATTAGAGACCATAGATATCCAAAAGAATCCTGTAACGTACCAATTCCATATGGAAACTTTGGTTTGTAGGTAAGAAACTGGAAAACAAACCAAAAAACACACACATTTGATTTGCAATTGTCTTGTCCATGTATTTCTCATCTCTTCCAACTTACCTGTGAAGCCTGAAAACACTGTACATTCCTGACAGTTCCCATGTCCCTGTGTACATACCCTGTCATACCCCGTATTCGACACCCGGGGCTGCAAGCTTCGGTGAAACTAAGCACGGGACGTCGCTTCCGCCAGGCCTTCAGCTCCTTCACACCAGAAAGCTTCCCGCGGCATAGTCGTCTCTAAACCCTAAACCCTTAGCCCTAAACCTTGGGTACTGCCCCCACCCAGTAGCAGTCTATATAAGGGGTCCTATTAAGGGCTATATATAACCATAATATATTTATTATCCAACTGTTAGTGAGGGGGGCAGTACCCAAGCTAAAACCTATTATTCCCCCAGCCCCTGCCTACAGCAAAAAGTGTCGCTCCAGTGCGCCTCCGCCACCTCTGCCGCCAAAGCTGCGGCCCCGCCGGGGGCCAGCTGCAGGCGCGGATCCCGGCGCTCAGAGGGCACCTGCTGGATAAATATTAATAACAACAGTAACAGTAGCACTAATAGTAGTAATAATGAAGCTTCGGGGAAGGGTTGGAGCATCTTGTAAGATGTGTTCTGAGGCTCCCGCAGCCCGTGGGGCTGAGAGTGCATCAGCATCAAACTCCACAATGCTGTGGATGTTTTGAACCTTTGGCATCCCAAACTGCAAGGGTTATCACGGACCTCTGCGCAGCCAGGCCTCGTGCAATTTGCGCTCCAGGTCCGAAATCGCCTGCTCCACCATCTCTGATGGAATGCAGATGGCTTTCCCGAAGTATTCCCAGCTTTCAAATGTGCCTTCTGCACCTGAGCGCGCTCAACCTCGGATGCCCAGACTGCCAGCATTGGACAAGTCGGAAGCAACGCAGAGGAAAACATCGCAACGTGCGTCTGGCGCTGAACTCCAATCTGCTGCCGAGCTTCAATTGTGCTTGTTGATGGGGTTTTGGCGACTTTGGCCATGGCTCCCTAACAGCAACTACTGGTACCTGCCAAATCCTGTGCTCGTAGGACATTCAAATGGTTTCAAGGGCCTATCAAAACATCTTGCAACACTCGACTCCTGCCAGCTTGCCTCCAAGCTTGTGCTGCACAAATGTCAGGGACTATGGAAGAAAGACTCCACTCTTGTTACACATCACTTCATTCATGATTCACGATGTTTCAAGCATGGAGTACAGACCTGTTGGCTCTTGACACCCGAATGTCTGCAAGCACGCTGCATGGCACTTCCCTCACACAGCACAAGGCACCGCAAACACTGACTCGCCTTGGTGCCCGGCTGATCCAATTGTTCATCCGAACACACCTGGCCACAGCCGTAGAAATCTAGCTAGATGCCCGGAACAAACAGCAGTGCTTGCACACAATGTTTGAACTGCAGCCAGCCATACAACCCTTCAAGCCATGTACCCCTTGATCCCTGCAAATATTCTCCAGCAGGCGCACTCGCGCCATCCGCCATCCAGGACAACCACTTGACGCGGTGCTGTCCCCAAACTCTGAGCCTGGATGCATTGCGCACAAAAAAATGTTATGCCAGCAGCACGCAAGTCGCTAACCTGCCTGCACCGCATCTGGGCCTTACTGGTGCGCACAAGCCACCCTAGTAAGGCAAGTGGTAAGAGCCCGCGGCTCGGGAAGAGCACCAGGCTGCCCTCCTCATCGTCCTCTAAAATTTGGCGCAGCCTCTGGCTGGAAGCGACGGTACCAGAATCTTGCCTAATGATCTAACATGCTTGGCTTAGAGACTGGACACATGTGAGGGTGGATTACAGGCCAGTGGCTAGTCTCTAAGGCTTACCAGTGTCGCAGACTTTGTTGCAAGTCAGGCCTCGCATCGTGTTCCTCCACTCCCCAGCACAATAGTTCTGCCTTGACAGGGCAGACGTTCCCTAAGGCAGCCATCGAAGCCCCATGTCGCTGACGCCTGGACTTGCCAGAGCCTCTAAACCCTATGGTGAACATGAGCCCTATAAGAGCCATAGTCTAAACTCCTAGTATCTCCCGTAATGACCCCTAGAGTAGTCCCCTATGTCTCAGGGTTGAAGTATGGGCCCCTAATATGGGCCCTTAGGCCTTTTTAGGGGTATTCTAGGGACCCTTAAGGGTACATATAGGGTATATAGTATGCATATAAGGATCCCAGGGTTAAGGGCCCATACTAGGGGCCCATGGTTTTGACCTTAGACTATATAATCCCCTATATAACCTCTTTTAAGGGGTTTAGACTATAACTCATAATAACCCTATTTAATCCCTATAGATCCCCTATATAACCCTAAACCCTAAACCCTAGACCCTAACCCCTGTATGATCCCTATATAACCCAATATATTGCAGGAAGTCTTAGGGATGCGGCGCCAAAGTGTTGGAGAAGCTTGGCAGTGTTCGAAGCCTTTCCTGGAAGGCTGCAGCTAAAACAATTACGAATTATTACTATTATTACTACCATGACTATACTTACTAATACTATGATTACTATTGCTGCTATTACTCTTCTGATTATTGCTACTAATACTACTATTATTGCTGATATTACTACAGGTCTTGCGGCAGCGACAAGCACTTCGCTGAGCCCACGGCGCTGGCCCATCTCTAAACGGTGCATGAGAACATAGACCCGCACCCGGGTCTCACACCTGGCCGCATGCAGCATGCATGTAGCCAGAGTCATGCCCCATGCCCTCCAGCTCAACTCGGCAACCAAAACTGAAGGTCTGCCAAGAGGCTGTGGCAGCCCTTCGCAGCAGCAATGCTTCCTGCAAGTCTTCCCCCAGGATCTCGAATTGCAGCTGTGCTTGTTATGCTCTGATCATGTGTACGTTGAACGTTCCGTTGCTGATACCAAGATCAACCACTGCTTCAGCTAGCTGAAACCTCAACTCTGCAGTTGACCGGTGGGTGCACAGGCCTCATCAGCCAACATTGAGGGCACTTATCCCCAGGTGCTGCAAGGAAGTCCTGGCCACAAGGTCACTTTGAAGCCACAGATGCATCCTCTTTTCATGATGCCTAGGTGCCAGCCACCAAACAATCCTTTCCAGCAGCATGATTCACGAATCGCCGGCATTCAACTGAACTATCAACCTCAATCCACGCAGAGGCTGCTATACATGGAATCTTCCACAACACTGCCGAGTCACTACGGGTAACACTAAGACTTGATGTAGGAACCAAATGTGAGCAGCTCATAGCGAGATATGCTTTCCTGCTCGCGTGCCAAAAAGAAACTGACGACCATTGTGATGACACCGATAGCCAACACTTTCACAAATCATGACTATCAAGACCTGTGGATGTTTCCAAAACAGGGGCTCTGCTGAATACGCAGAAACATGTAGTCTCTATAAAGGAAATCCCAAGTGGGACCCCCAATCCAAAGAATACTACAGACTAAACCCTAAACCCCAGACCCTAAACCCTGAACCCTATATATTAGCTTCCATTTTCTTTTCCATTCTCCCAATATAACCCCACTATAACCCTAATATTACAAAATGGTAGTTTCCCAAAATAAGGGGACTCCAAAATAGACCCCAAGATACTGTACTCCTTACTACTGGGACCCCCATAAAGGTACCCCTAATTTTGGGAAATCCCCAAATTTTAGCCTGAACCCTAAGCATCAAGCTCCAGCCTTGTAGCTGGACCAGGCTTGCTCGCTGCGAAGGCGCTCCCGATCTGTGGGGTGTAGCGTTCAGGATTCCCAGACCCCTGGGAGGATCTAAAAATTAGATCCCCTATATAGACCTATTATAACCCCTATATAATCCTCATATGAATCCCCCTATGGTTCTAGGGGATCTAATTTTTAGATCCTTTTGGGGGTCTGGGTTCTAATATTACGCCCCCGCACTTCTATTTGCCCGCGCTAAATGTCCGCTCACCAGAATGTCCTGTGTATTGCAGTGTTTTGCTGGTTGTGGATGTGGTCGAAGTGAACGTTCATATGGGCGCCGGCATGGATTCACTTGTTCTGGATGTGGTCAAGTGAATGTTATTATGGGTGCTGGCATGCATTCGCTAGAATGTTGTTTCGCTGTAAATAACAGCAATCTTGCAGTGGAATTATTTATACGTATGCTATGACCGCGGATGTGCACGTAAGATGAAGATGCTGCGGGCAAATAGGGGGGGGTGTGGGTAATATTAGGAATATGAACTACCACCTAGGATTTTAATATTGGGAATAATTATGGAAAGGAAATGCATCTGGAAAAGAAAAATACGAGTTAGGATTTATTAGACATAAATCGGGGAAAGAAGAAACAAACCTCCTTAGGGTTTAGGTAGTAGGATGTAGTGGGGCTCACTTCTGCTCTAAACAGCCCCCAACAAGATAACGTGTCCTCAATCTGTAAGTATACTATTTTGGAAATATTTACTGTTGGGGTAGGGACTTGCTATTGAGGGCATTAATTCTGAAGCTCACCCGGTTCCCCTCCTAAACCCTCAACCCTGAATCGCCTTGCGGTGCGACTCGTGACAACTCCTGAACAAGGTCACGGCATGCAAGGGTTTGCCGAAGGAAGGGGTTTCTGCTTACACCCTAGATTCTAGATTCCTTAGATGGCTTTTTGGCAAAACGGTGAACCACAGGGACCCTGGGGATAGAGGGATTGCAGGGAGGCTATTTTAGGGATCATGTTCAGGGGGCTCCTTTTAGAATGCGCCATCTCAATACAGGAACACCAAACAGGGACCAAACTTTATACAGGCTGTCCCTGCATTTGATTGTATTTGGGTAGTTCCCAAAATGAGGGTCCCATTTTGGCACCCTTAAATGTTGGGTGCCGTACTGTAGTTTATACCAAAAATGGGTCCATAGTTTCGAGAATAACCCTTTTGTCTTCAGCATTCTATGCAAGCTCACTGTTGCAAGCGCCACTGCTACTGGTATAGAACATAATCTGAGATCTCTCTAACAGAGGTCATTTTGAAAGCTGGTAGGGATACATCAGGCGGACAGGGCATTTCCTTTTCGGTTGCCTTCAAGCAGGGGTTTCCTTGTACAACCCCACGAACCTCCACTAAACAGATTAGGACTTGGCTATGATGTGGCTGCATAGGGTATTACAATAGCATTCTTCAAGGATTACAGGGTGGGTTTAGGGCGCAGGGGTACTTTATTCTCACCTGAGCCCATTCTAAACCACCGACAGCAGTGGTTTGTTTGCGGAAAGAAGAAAGAAGCCACCACCTTGGAAACACCCTAAACCCTAAAATCTAAAGCCTAAACTTCGGTAAACTCAGGTAGAGCAGCGTAGAACATTCAAGACCTTACACTGGCATACTGCCCCTTCAGAGTAGGATAGTTCCTGCTTGTCCCCATGTCAACCAGCAACATAAAATCATAAGTCACACCCTGTCTGCGCTACCTCCTAATACGATACGTTTTGTCGATAGTGCGCAGTTTGCTAGGAGCACTGCGGCTAACATGAGCATGATTTCTCATTTATGGCTCCAAAACCTTCCACTCGAGAGCATTCTGACTGTGATTGCTGACACATGACTTTTACCACTCGGATCTAGACTCTTGTTCTTATGCGGTGCCATAAGAGTTGCGGCCGAGCTCCTACTACTTCTAGGCCTACTCCTACTGCCCTCCATGACTGGTACTACTGCCACCGCGACCACCGCCACCACCACCCCCACCATCATGACAATGCCGCCAATGACGATGCTGACCACTGCCAGGCGACGCTTGCTAATCTTAACTGGTGCCCCCGTACGCCCCGAACAAGAGAGAATGCAGACTCCTATGATTTTGCAAAAAGCCCAGTATGAGCGGTATTAGCAACCCAAAATCCACTAGATGGCCTGCACCGCTGCACCGGGAGAGGAGTCTTCTACCTCTCTGTAGGGGACTATGAGGGTGAGAATGCAGCGGATTCTTGGCTATCTTGGCTTGCGCCTTGAAACGCTGATACATGTGAGGGATAATCTTGATGCCTTGCATCCCCCTCAATAACCCGTATATTGCTCCTCTTTATATTCCCTTATATAAGCCCCTTTAAGGAGCAGACTATAGCTCATGTTATTCTGGAACACGGTCATCGAGCTACTGGAACAAAGTAGGCTACCTGAGAATCTCGAGCTTCCGCAATCTTCGTTAACTCATGGGACACACAAGGTTCTGAGGGATAATGACAAAAAAAAATGGAAACTACCATAGTACATTCGGGCTATATTGGGATTCGGATAATGGAAAATGAAATGGAAACTACTATATTGTAATAGGGTATCAAAAAGACAACAAATCTGGAGGTTCATTAAAATCGTCTGACGTTACTTGCAGGTGAGATCCCGATAGCCCCTTGCAAGATATACTATAGTAGCTTCCATTTCATTTCCCGTTATCCCATTATACTATAGTGGTTTCCATTTTCTTTTCCATCATCCCCACTATAGTAGGGATCTTGCAAACATTAACACCGAGCAGGCTGTTGGATTGACACATCAGCAAAGTTGTTGCATCAGTTTGATGTCAATGCTCCTTGCTCTGAGGCCATGCTCTGAGAGCATTTGAGGGCACCACATTCTAGATTTGGGGGTTCCCCAGAATTAGGGGAACTTTTGGGGGGTCCCTCTAACAAGGACTATACTATTTTGGTGTCTATATTGAGGTCCCCTTATTTTGGGAAACGACCATTTTTATCCATTTTAGAAGTCTGTACCTTGTGCCCTACTTGTGCCCTACTTGTGCCCTCAGATCGCCCAATCAAAAACCCTGTGATGGAGCCTTCAGGTTCTTTCCAACGAGCAATGTCACACCCTAACAAGGATAGCAAAATTGATCGTGCCTCGCCAGAGTCGTCCATCTAGAGCAGGGTCGTGCTGACGTTCGAATGCATGCTTGGCCGCTCAGAAAATTCTTCATCCACTTCCTTTCTCAACTAGATCAGGTTCTGGAGCTGCGAGGATTCTTATGGGAACGCAACCCCACTCACTACTGGGACCCCAAGAGTTCGCAAAGCAGTGCCCAAATGGCAGAAAATGCTGGAGCCCGGCTGCAAGATGGGGGGGAGGGTATATATTGGGGTAATATTAGGGTTATTTAGGGTCCTATTGGCGTTATATTGGGATAATGGAAAAGGAAATGGAAACTACTATTTAGGGGGTCTCAAGATCGGGGTCGAAGTTATGGACGGATTCTAGGCGTCTCTTGCAAAGATTCTCAGATCTCCTTGAACATCGACCAAGTTTTCAAGGATGCATTCTAGGGTAGTGCCTTTTTGGACCCACACCATGTAATAGTCACATGAGAGATAATGGTGATCATTTTAAGGTTTTCTTATGTTCCTATTATACCACTATGACAGAGTGGGGGGGGTCCACCTAGACAATGATAAACCACCTGCCATACTTTCGAATCTTCGAAGGTTGGATCCAATTCAACCACACTGGCAAACAATGTCATTACGCCTGCCCTGACCACTGCGTCTGACCGGTAAGTCTTAACGGGTACGATCGCGTCGGAATACCTAAAACTTGGAATCGCAACTGCTTGCAAACTTCACCGTCTTGACCCAAAGTTCTGGAAACGCTCTTTGCATGCTTGTTGAGTCTGTCGATGGCGAAAGCCCTTCTATGTTCCCGCCATGGAGATCTTCTCCTCAAAAAACGAAAATGCTCACCATGATTTGGTGGTCGGAGCGATCAGCGCTTCCCCTACAACCATATCGGGGAGTGGCAGCATCGGGGTATCGATAGCCAGGAATTTGTAGATTTGTGAAAGTGGATTGGACAGGGACTGGCTAGATTTTTGCTCCAGCCATCTAGAGATGGAGAACACCTATCGCGGTTCCTCAAGGCTCTTTACGGGCGACTGTACACAACTGCCCATGAGTCTGCAGTAGCGCACATGCTGCATCTGCAGCGCGGGGGCTCTGCAGTCATTGATATATCTCTGTCTCAGTGGTATTGGGGAGGGAGAGTGTGAAGCAATGCAACGACTCTTGCTAGAGAAGCTCTCACTCCCACTTCAGAACCAACAGGAGACTAAATATCTAAATGAAGAGCCACCATGTGGAGTCTCAAAGCAAAACACCTCAAGCATCGTCACCGGTGCTGCGGGCAGTTATTGTTTCATCATGCCGCATGCTAGCCAGTGCTGGCTAAGGAATGTGTGTTGCGGAATCACAAAGGGAGCAGAACGAGTAGCTGTTTGCGTGTAACCCCTGCCGAGCTGCAAAGCGTAGCATTCCAATGTATTTTGAATGACACAAAAAATAACCCCTATATAATCTCAGTTTCCATTTCATTTTCCATTTTCTTTTCCATTTGATTCTCCATTATTGGGGTAATATTGGGTACCATAGTATCCCCAAATACACCCCAAATACACAAAGGATCCGAACACAGCATGCCCCAGCCGGATGCTGCGATCCTTCGTACAGGAAGGCGAGAGAGCTTGGGCCTCAGGAGCAGAAACCTGTTTCCACAAAATGGACTGGGTGGTTATGCACAAGGATCAAGTGCGCGGAGCGAGCAAGATTGCCTCCAGCAAGAGCCTGCCCTCTACCACACTTTGCAAGACGGGCCGGAGACCAACAAAGCTCACAAGTGACTAGTGGTTAGTAGGGACTGGCGGAGCGGATCTCTAAAGTAGGTCCTACTGCATACAGTCCCTGACACAAGTTCCTAGATCCATTCCTTCATTCCCCACGGACCACCAATAATTCAACAAAAGGCGGCATAATTGGCAGCTCTGCTGCCATTCCGACATGGGGCTTCCCAAACCATGAGGATGGTACTGATGCCTTTCTGGGATTGCTTTGAGACACCCCCGCAGTGCGATTTAGTTTTGGTAACAAGCTCGATTGAGCTTCGATACGCTGAATTTGATGGATTTCCAGGAACCGTATCCATGCGGTGAAGAAATCATGGCACTGGCAGGCACGAAATGTGGTCGATTTCACAACACTAGAGCATTCCGCAACTATCATGGATGTGGTTTGAAGCCTCGAAAAACTTGTCACTACTCGTTTGCCTACAAGTGGGCTCTGTTTAGCTGGAACTCCATTCAATCTGTGCACTTTTGCGAGGGCCGGTCTTGACATAAGCCCGGACGAGACTTAGCACCTCTCAACAAGATGCTCCTATATATACGCTAATAGAACCCGAGACATACCCCAATATACTATAGTACTATAGTATTTTCCTTTTATTTTCCTGTGTATTACCCTAATATGCGAAGTCACGAGCACAATCCCCATCGAGCTGTACTCTGTACGATTCTCGTTTCCTCTCTGGGCTGATGCCAAAGTCATCTCTTAGGTGTTTCACCTCATTATCGCTATACACGTGTTGAGGTTTACAATGACGTTTTTAGATACTTCGTTTACTCAGCACGCTGTCTTTTTCAAGCGAAAAACGCTCCAGCTAAAGTGTGCTAGACTCCCATGTGCATCCCTCTCACACCTCCTACGACGCATGAAGCAACTGGATCATGTGAAAAGCTACTGTTGTCCTGGGATCAGGTCCTAACCAAGCTTCGCGGAGTGCCGAATGCAAAGCATTCCGCACCATGAATATTCGGCAACTCGTCAGATCTGGCATGTTGCTCCGGGATGGGCCCACTGCTGGAACCACCCAAAAATATAGTGTAATATATTACAACATACCGTAATATACTTTAACAGTATACTGTAGCAATAACTTGTTGATACAAATTACCTTGCGCAACTTTCAAATTCTTCACCCAATCAAGTGTCGCGGCACCTCGGGATGCAGCCGCGTGGGGCCAATGCTTCCACCAGCAGGGGAGGTCCACTTCGCTACGCTTGGGATACATGCATATGTTCAGGTCAATGCTTTGCAGATTTCTTGACTTAAGGATTGTCTGACAAGTTCAATCTGGTTGTTTTTGTTTTTAAAAAAGACAGTAGCAGGAGGGGAGACAGATGCAATCTTCCAGCAGAAGGCGCATCCAAAGCAAGAAAACATGCCATGATTCCAGAGCAGCACTCTGTGAGGGCTGGGAAAATTCGGTAGAATGTTTACACAACCTGACATACGGTGGATTGAGGAATACTGGCATGTCAATTTCTGTTGGTGTGGGGTATATAAGGGGGTGCAAAATTTCCTCCAGCCACAGTAGATGCTTTGGCTTGGCGGTGCCAACACCAGGGTAAGATCTGGTAGCCCTGGCGTGCTCCAGCTCCATTCCTCATGGGTAGGCTGTTGAAGTTATGGTCCTTTTTGGGAGCCCTTATTCGTACAGCACGGCCCCTAATATTCCATGGACTGCAGCCCCAAAAAAGGGATCATAATTTTCACAACCTACCATAGAAATTTCATTCAGCAAAACAACTGGCCCTACCCTATGGAACCTCTGGCTCCATGGATCTAAGCAGGGCTTGAAATTCCTGGGTTGCTGTTAAGGAACTTAATTTGAGTTACTATATTGGGGGAACCATATTAATTACTACATATACCCATTATGGTAACTTAATTTAAGTTCCTCAACAGCAACCCAGATTCTGGACTGCAAAGTCCAGGCAGCCTGAGGCTGCTGGGACTCGTCCCATGGAAATCCATCACTGCAAACTGTCATGGCTTTCGTGGTCTCGGGTCTCTACTTACCCTAAGACCTTGAAGCCTCCCAAGACCAAGGCGGGGCCCAATACGTTCCAAACTCTAACTCCAAGTTTGGCTGTGCTTTGCTCTGGCATACTAACTAACAAACAGCGCTGCGCCAAACTCATGCCGTTTGGTACAGTTGATACTAAAAAATCCTGCATGACCTTCACATGCTGTCGACTTTGGGTATACTTACCGTCATGAAGGATTTTAGTATCGACGCTAAACCCTACACATCCCTTTCGAACCCTAAAACCCCTTTGTCCCCCATATCCACCGTAGCTTGGTCTTTGTCACCGGAAAGCTTTCTGCCATAGCCACGACGGGGAGGCCCCGAAGCGGTGCGGCAGAGTTGCTCAGACCCCAGGCGGCTGGCCTGGGGCTTCCAAAAAACGTTTAACTCTTAGGGTTTAGGGTATAGGGTATTAGTAGTATTATAAGGGGTTATATTGTTATATTGGGATAAATGAAAAAACTACTATGGGTGTGCTGTGCTAGAAGCACCCAGGCGCGCACCCCGACTTGCAGGGGCCCACCCCCACTGGCGCTCCACCCTCGCCTTAACCTTTTACGGGTTTAGGGTTTCCCGAACTCTGATCGCGCTCCTGTCCTCTTATTGGTTTTCTGCACCTGTCTAGACCAGGCGGGTGCAAGGTTTGGGCTGGGTGTGGCTCGAGGCTTCGCTCGAGGCCGTCAAGCCTTGTAAGGTTCAGGGTTTTGGGCTTGGGGTTCAGGGTTTTGGGTTCAGGGTTAAGGGTGCAGGGTTTAGGTTGCAGGGTTTAGGGTTTAGGGTTTTGTTAAGGGCTTAGGGTAGTAGGATATGGTAGGAGCTACAGTCAACAAGTCCCCTATATCTCATGGACATGGTTTCATATTAGGGAATATATTGGGACTACACCTCAACTACATAAGGGATAATTATGTCCACCCTTAATGGCCCCTTTGTACACTCATGTTGTCTGTAGCTCATATGGCCAATAAAAAACTAGTAGGAATAACCATAGCAACAAAAATACGAATAAGACTACAAGAATGAAGGTGCCTCTGAACATGAGGAGTTGCATTAAGGATGTATAGGCTCTAGAATCTAAGGTTTCCTTCTTGGCAGCAGCTGGCTGTAGTTCTATGAATAAGGGAGACTTTTTTGGGACCCCGTGCCCACCTCTTTTTACAAGTGGATGATGCATCTCCTTCGATGTTCCGTGCTCTCCGTGCTGGTGGTAGTGCTGCTCCCCATAGACCTGCCGGCAGTTGTCAACGAACGCAGACCCTACAGGAGCACGGGGTCCAGGTTTTGCATGTTAAAGCAAACATGGCAATCAACGTATAAACAGGAGATTTCCAAAATGTGTAAGAAGAATATTGTAATTTGGGGTCTATAGGGAGGCCGGTGTTCGGAAATACCCAATGTCCCCGGTCTAGATCAAGACCTCATGCTGGTGCTGGACTTCATGGCGATTTCAGCATCGATGCGTTCTGCGTGGTTCACGCGGAGCTCATTAACGATCCTCTTGCGATCAATAAACTCGCTGAACTCTTTGGGATTCTCCTCAATCGCTGCCTGGAAATTCTTGCCATAAAAGTTTCCCTGACTAAAGTCCCACTGTGCACCCCTAAGTACACCATAACCGGACATTCTCAAAAAGCAACACATCATGTCTAGGAGGCCCCATATAACGAGTCAAAAAACCAACTCGCATACTCTTCTGGCCCAGGCCACCATGAACACTCGGAGCTTGCGGCGGTGAGAGTCACCCTTAGTGGATGCCATGATGCTGGGTCGCAGTGCTTTGGTGCCCAGGGCAACTGGGCTAAAATTGTCCGAACTAAGAAACACCTTGATCCAAGCAGTATCCAAGCAGGCGTCAACAGGCTTCTGCTGCCAACATTTTCAAACTGCCAACTTACAATACATAGGGAAGCCAATACAAACCCCAAAGTATATCATCCTTACTATACACATGTCACATAATTTTCAGAAACTCCCAAAAAGCAACCCGGGAATTGGAAACATGTCGCTGTGTCGCTGTAGCCTTTTTAAAGCAACTCAACTGAAGAACAATACTTTTGATCGAAACGTCTCGTGGCTTTAGCTTGGCAGAGTTTAGGCTTTAGGGTTTCAGAAAGGGACGCTGTGGACGCTTGTCTGGCCGGTTAACCATTTCTGCGGGGTTGCTAGGGTTTACGGTTCAGGGCAGGGTCCGCCGTTTGGGATCGCTTTTATAAACACCCTAAAATCTAAAATACTCTTAACACAACAACAGCTGTTGATTATTCTTTTGTTAGCGTTACTCTTCTCTCGAGGCCCTGTCCCGTCTTGGCAAACTACAGAGTCCGCAAAAACATCCTTGATCAATGCTGCCACCCCTGATGTACCGTAAACTCCTTTCTACACTGCAAGCAATCAACACTGCCCCATTACCCTTTGGCGCAGGGCCCACTTACACCTTCACAGGTCTTCAACAAAGTTTTCAGAAGCAACACGCTGCTGCAGCATTTGGACGGCGCTTTTTCCAAGGCGCTGTCTACCTTCGGCGGCTGATCAGCCACATCAGCATGGCTCCACTAAGCGCAGAAGCACAGGCAACAGCCGCAAGCTGCCCTGGGCGAGTATCCTGGACAAATGCCAGTGCCGACTACTAACTAGTGCGAAATCGCGCTCTTCTGCTATGCCCTTAGGCTGACACACTTCAGGGTACCATGTGCTTGCGCGATTGCATGAAATATCATGGTTTTCTGGGAAGAGCCCGTCCACAGCAGCACACAACCCAAGCACAAGCATCATGGTGCGAATCATCTAGAGCATCATCCCTACACCCTACACCCCCCAACGATTATGATGATCGTGCTGGCGGGAAGGGTATGAAAGGACAAGAACCAACCTGCTCCGCTCTGCAGGGAGAGGATGTTGCCACAGCCGCTTCCTCCTGTCTTCAGCTGTATCGCGAATATTCAGATCACGATTCCTGCCTTCACTTTAAATACAATTACAAGAAATTCCCGACTTCTAGCCCAACTACTTATGCGAGCGCGGGAGACCGCACAAGACTATTCGTCCTATTATTACTATTACTACTAGTATTACGATTACTACCATTACCATTACTATTACTATGATAACTATTGCTACTATTGTTGGTGTTATTCCTATGATTACTATTCTTACTCTTAATACTCTTATTAATACTATTACTATTATTACCATTATCACATCCCTAATATTGCTGGTATTAATCTTCTTACTGTCATTACTATGACTATCACTGCTATTACCATTTTTATCGTCGTGGTGCCTGTCTTCCTTCCCTCGCGTCGCCACGCGGCTTGGCTTCGGAGACGGGAGCCTCATCGTCATCCTCAACGGTCACTCCGCGTTGCTTAAAGGAGCCAATACAGGGCTTCTTAGGGTTTGCCTATAAAAATAAGCATAATAATAAGAGTAACAGTCATGAACTAGAAAACATAACAGTAAAAATAGTTTTTGTACTAGTAGTAATAGTAATAAAAATACTAATAGCAGTTTAATAGCAATAATCAAAATAACAATATATAACAATAATGAGGAATGGCAGGAGCAGGCGATGCGTGGCTTCTTAGCATTTATGTAAGCATCTGGCAGGGGCGTTCAATCAATGTAAAAATGATAAGAATGGTAATAATAGTACTAACGGCAATAATAGTAATAGTAGGTCTCTTCTCGGGGTCCTTGTGTTCAAGGCTAGGGGCTAGCCATGTGTTGTTTCCCATGAGCTCGTGATTTTAAGGCATCTCCTTATCCACGCAAACTTCATCCAAGCAAAATGTGTACCGGCCGTCCATGCTCTCAAGCTGGACTCAAGGCTAAGCCGGAAAGCCCTGAACCATGAGTAATAATGTCGTTTCCGTTTCCGCGTTCTTGTAGCTCCCCTATCCAACTGAGTGGGGGCAGTATCCAACCTAACCCAAATTCGAATTGTTTGTTCTTGTTTTGGTTACCGGCCCAGGCCTCGTCAGTGCCGAGGACTTGCCTCCACCAGTCCTTGCATTCACTTGGCGGCTTCCAAAAATAGGAACACCTTTATTGAAAAGGGTTTATGAAGGTAACATTGGGGTTATTTAGGGTTTAGGGATTAGCGTTTTGGGTCTAGGGTTTCCGAGGTTAGTGTGTATTCGCAGTTCAGGGGTGAGGGGTTTAGGGGAAATTGTATTAACTCAAATGAAACAAAATGAAAAGCGCAGCGGGAACTAGTATTTGGGGTTTAGGGATATGGGTTGTTCACAAAATTATGGGTCCTGTTTGGTATAGATGATATTACGGGACCTAATACTTAGGGGTACCAAGAAGGGGATGACTGTAGAAAGCTCAGGCTTCCTGCACAGTAACTACTGGCTTGCTGTTAAAGAACTTACATTAAGTTATCATAATCGTTATATATATATATAGTACTGAATGTGGTTTCCCCACTATAGTAACTAGTTATCATACTGATTATATATAGTCTATATAGTGATGACTATGGTTTCCCCGCTATAGTAACTTAACATCAGTTCCTTAACAGCAACCCAGACTACCATGTTGGATTGCGGTCGGTCTGTCACCTCCCTGGCTGACAAACAGTGGCTAAGCCCCTCTAAACGTCCATCTTGGGTACTGCTCCCACCCAGGAACAGTCTATATCAGGGGTCCTATTAAGGGCTATATATAACCATATTGTACTAATTATCCAACTGTTACTGCGGGGGGGCAGTACCCTACGTCCATCTAATTTGCCACATTCTTTTCCGTTTGGTTTGGGTAACATACTACTTTCTGCTGTTGGCCAGAGTCTCTACCGCAAACAAGCAGTCAAATGGCCTTGCCCCTAAACGCTGAACCCTGTACAGTAGTTTCCATGTTCTTTTCCATTATCTCAATATAACCCCAATATACTATTCCATTTTCTTTTCCATAATCCCTATATAACCCCCATATAAACCCATCATAAGTAGTTTCCATGTTCTTTCCCATCATCCCAATATAACCCCAACATAGGCTGATGTGCCCAGCGGCCATGTTTTTTTCTGTCTGTGCGATGGACATCAGTGGCTTCATGCAGGAACTCAAGGACCAAAAGAGGTCTGGGTGTTCGAATTCTTGCTGCGACAGCATCAACTTGATGCCTTGGCTGCCGACTGCCCGGGCTGATCTTACTGGGGCTTACAAGGGAATAAGGGAAGAAAATTCTGTAGGTACTTTATGGTATTATGTAGGGATTATGTTCGCTTATTCGCAAGTAAGCCCCAGTAAGTGATGGGATCCCGAACCAGTCTGGGCTCTGGGCGGTGCCGCTCTTTCGGTGCCGCAAAGCAGGCTGGGCAGTTGTCTGCAATCACCGGAAGCCTGCTACAGCATGGAAAGTCAGAAAAGAAGCTTCTCACTTGCAAATTTAAGCAGTTGTGCCTGTTGTCCTTGGCAAACTGCGCAAGTGTCTTCTCACGCACATGCACCAAAGGCCGGCAAACTCGAAGATCCTTCTCAGCAACTGCATAGTTCGCCTGCAGGTACACTGCAAAAGCTTGTCTACGTTGCCATGTCGCCCATCGGAACTCGGCTCTACCCATGAGGACAAACATTTTGAAGCTGCTGCACTCGCACCTTCATAGTTCTGAGTGAACCATTGCGAAAGGCGGACATCAGAAACGACTCTGCAAAGTCATCAAGGTGCCTCTGATCTGCTGCACGCACAAGCAGAAGGCGACAAGTTGGAGAAAGTACATGCAGGCGCAAGAAAATGTGTCCAACACCCAAGGGGAGGCGAATGCGATGCCAAGGAACTGTCCCAAGCAAAGAACCTGGACCATTAAGTGCCAGAACGGCAGCATGAATGTTGTGATTTCTTCACGCACTGTGAAACACTTCAGTCCACATGGAATGCTTCAAGATCTTGGGGCTATTTAGAGAGAATGGAAAAGAAAATGGAAATTCTCAAAATCAGGATATGTATATATATATATATTGAGGGTTATAAAGCCAACCAGTGTGCCAACAAGCAACATTGTACCCATTCTCCCGCATGCATGTGTACCTGTCACAGCGAATGCGTCCAACAAGTAAGGTGGCGCGACTCGCAGTCATCAAATGGGCCGTTGTCAAAACTCGTTGCATTCCCCTTAGCAACCCCTATACTTGTCACCTATATAAACCCCGAATAACCCCCTTTAAGGAGTGTAGACTATAGCTCAAATGGCTTCTGCATTGAAGGCCCTTGCAAATCTGCACTTCTCCGACAAGGCACAACATTCCGCGCTTCATCCGCGCACAGAAGGAACCTCGGCGCAGCAACTACCAAAACCTTCTGGGAGATAGGACCAAATAAGGGCACATAATCCCTATATACTGTATTCCCGTGTTCCCTGCTAACCCACAGTACGAGAACAAAGCAGCAATGCAATCAATGACTTCGCAAACAGGCCTTCGGTACTCCGCCGGAAGTCAGGCTTGCAACAATAACAATGAAGAATGTGGTCATGGTAGTTCCCCAAAAAAAGAGTGACTCTAATATATACACCCCAAGTTACTATAATCCTTCTCCTAATGTTGGTAAAGTCCCGGATCTGCAAATTGGGGCAAAAGTCTGCTTTGGGAACCCCGCACGACCGCTGTACCCAGCAGCCAGCTCTCCTACACAAACAACACGTAGGAAATAATGACATATTTCCCATATGCTGCATTTATTCCCTTATTCCCTACTAACCCCAATATATACCCCATGATACTGTAGAAGTTTCCATTTCTCTTTTCCAGCATCCCTATATTACCCAAACATATTCCCTGATTCCCCACCAACCCCCAGTAGGAAAACAAACACTGGAGACCAGCCGTGAGGCATGGGGTAATATTAGGGGTTATGTAGAGGTTATATAGGGGTTATATAGGGATAATGGAAAAGAAAATGGAAACTATAGGGATTATAGGGATAATTATGGGGTATGTATTGGGGTTATATAGGGATAATGGACAAGAATCTGGAAACTACTACAATGGGTTTATATAGGTGTTATACAGGGAAAATGGAAACTCAAATGGAAACTACTCTAGTACATTGGGATCATATTGGCAATTGAAAATTAAGTGGAGACTACTATTTAGGGTCGAGGGTGTGAAATGGTGCTGCAGAGTGGCATATTGAAGGCTTTTTGGGATCCAAATGGCATTTCCTCAGAACATCACGCCACATTTTGCACCCAACCCATCACATGTCTTGTGAGTGTCTTGGGATCTTGCTGCCCAAGTGTTGGATGCCAAGAATCGCCATCTCGATCAGCGGCTTTGACAAGAAGTGGTAGGGGACTTGTAGCGCTTTCATGTACTCCTGGGGCTTGAAACAAACACAGTAAATGCTCTGAGGTCGAGTGCAGTTTTCTTTTTTTATCTGGAGCTGCCTTGAATAAGGACTTCTTGCATTTGGAGTCTAAAGCGCAGGCAACAGAGAGCAGCACCTGTTTTCAGGGATAGCCAAGTGTGACCAAGTCTCGATGAGAGGCTGTGGCGAGAACTCGGGCGTCTCTGGGTTGACCTTAGCAGATCAGCAACTTTTAAGCACTTTGAGGTTCATGGACAGTTGTAACACCTTGCAACTGACTAGCTAGGCGTTACGACATTTACAATGGTTCTGAGGACATGCAGTACCTACTTCTAGCTACTCAAGAACCAGTAAGCCTCTTGGGCGCGATAGCCAAGCTGCAGTTGCCGCCGCAACCGTAAACTTCACCGGAGAACGCCGCTGTAGCTCCAGCAGCACATGAAGCATAGTAAGACTATCCTGGCAAAAGAGACTCGAACTGCCTCTCCCTAACAATGAGAAAGTAAGCGAGAAACCAACTGGAAAGTCAAAAGTGTGCTGGAATGGTACACAACAGATTACATGGGCTGCCATTGCATGCGTCCAGCTGAGGGCAAACAACATTGAGAAGCAGATGAACGCTTTGACGGCGAAGTCTTTTAAGGCGGGGGGGGTTTGCAAGGGCACGGCGACATACAAAAACTGTCAAAAACGTGTGTTCTCCTCGAACATTCCTAGCAGGAATGCTTTTGCAACTTGCGCACCACCAACCCAAAAAAGATTGGGAGCTGCTCCGTTAACTTTAACTCTCCTTCCTGTCACAGCAAGGCAGGGCGTCCTTGCCACCGGACAGGCCCACAAGGAGACGATCTCCTTCCCGGATCATGTCATACCTCATAAGACATGATTCTTTTTTCAAAGTGTGGTTCCTTGAGGGACCCAAGGGATGTCAGATGTTATAGGGATCCTAGGGTCCCTATGAGGGAGGAAATGTTGAGAAACAACCATCTCCATATAGGATCTGCTGGTAAACAGACATGCGCCTGTGCTCAAGTGAGATGTCCAGGCAGAATAAAACAGCCCTTGGCTGGTCCTTCTTGCCAAATTTCAGGCTGTAGGGTTTAGGGTTTCAAGTTCAGAAGTATGAGGATTCTGGGACACACACAGGATTGACTAACGAGGGAAACATGACTTGGAAGCTTTTTCATGTAAAGACGCATGAGACCTTCTCAAAGAGAAGTCCCTGCAAACCCTTAGCACCCTGAACCTACACCTAGCCTAGGCCCTAGGGTCCTCAAAGCTAACCTACGGTGGATGCGGAAAATTTTTGTACCTTGTATGCTATGCCCCAATAAGTACAGTATTCTGTTTGTCCTAGGTGGTGCACGAAATTCTCCATCCACAATAGTCTCAATAACTACCCGAAGGAAACCCTAAACCCTAATGCCTAAACCCTAATGAGACGCCAAACCCTCAACCCTGCACCCAACGAAAATGGCAGCTGCCAGGCCGCTCCTTGATTCCACCTGCGACCTGAGGGTTGCTCTGGAACCCAAAAAAACAAGGGGTTGAGCGTGTTGAGTTGAGGGTTCGCAGTTTAGAGTTTGGAATTTAGGGTTGCGGGTTTAGGATTAAAGATCCTATGTTCCATGATTGATGCTAAAAGTGTACCAGCATTCCTGAGGTAGAAGGTATTAAGGCTTAAAGGAGGATGCCACTGTGTGAATTCCAGCATTCTCCCAGTTTCCATGTCAACTCTTTTCCATTCGATTCTCCAACATTGGAAGGGGGTGATATTTCAACGCCCTTTCATCCCTGCATAAGCCCTATAGAAGTCCCGATATAACCCTCTATCGCATATAACCCGAATATAACCGAAAATAACCCGTATAGTACATTTGGGAAACTCCAACCTGACTGCGGAGTGACTTCGGCACTTTCGGAGCCAGCGCAGTGCTTGGATAGGACGGAGTTGGGCCTCAAGACCCATGGAATTGTTAAATTAAGGGATTATCCCCCTATAATGGAGAATCAAATGGAAAAGAAAATGGAAAATGAAATGGAAACTGGGGGGAATATCTATTTAGAGTTATTTAAACCAAATTGTGTTTGTTTTTGTTTCTTTTCGCGCCTTTTCTCCGCCTGAGAGCTCTGGCTTACGGTTTAGGGTTCATGGAGTCAGGGCTCCACCCCAAGGTGGCAGACTATTACCATAGGGATTGTGAGGGTTATATAGGGATGATATAGAGCTATGTAGGGATATAGAGGGACTACTGTAGGGTTCATATTGGAACCCCCCAAAGTAGATTATGTTCACAAGGAACCAAGACCAAGGGTCTCTGGGCTCACAGTAGACGAGGGCACCCGAATTTAGGGTTTAAGGTTTAGGGTTTACCGAACAAGTACCCAACTCTTGGGCCCAAACCTGACTTTGCCCGAACATTTGATAACGTTATCAATCATATAAATGAAATGTATGTTGTTCATATTATCTATGTTATTACTATTACATCAATATATATATAATATATAGTATTATTGTATCAATTTTGTAATTCGTATCATTATTACTATTCGTAATGCCAAAGCGTAATCTGCCGGGCAAGAATCAAGATCCAGCAATCAAGGCTCCTGGTGCCAATAAGTCATCTTCCTGCCGCAGACATTCAGGCGTTGCGCTTTGGGCATACACTGAGGAAGCTGGCTAGGGCAGAGCTACATGAGGAACTCCTACTTTGTAAGATATGGACGGCTGACAACATTTCACACACCTGTATACAACTCCACATGAGCTATAGTCTTAATCTCTTAGTATCCTCTTTAATACCCAGCCATAGTAGTCCCCAATACAATCCCGACAAATCTCGCCTTAAAAGAGTTTAGACTTTAGACCACATCCCTACATGACACTACCCTGACCTCATCACATCCAAACTCGAATGCGATGAGGTCTGCGTCAGCATCTGGAGGCGAAGCAGAGCCTGCAAATGCGTGGTTCTCAAAATTATGGTCCCTTTTTGGGTACCCTAAATATTAGGTGCCGTATTATAGTAGGGATCCAAAAAGGGCCCATAATTTTGACAACCACCCAAATGAGTGCTAATGAAGCAGTCTTTGGGTTTACGCTGCTCGAAACCAGTGGCTTAAAAGACCTCGAACAAGGGAAGCACAACTCTGACGCGTCGACTACTTCATAATGAAACATGAATGCACATAATGCTGACCTGCATGTTGCATCGGGATAATGACCAAACGAAGGCACTTCATCGCTGCTCCATACCGGATTCGGCTGTGTGCTGTGCTGGAATGCATCTCTCAAGAAACACCATCGAGCAGAGCTTCACATGGGGGCATGGGCCTCTTGAGCGCGCCGGGCTACTGCAAGCTGTTACGGGTGGCATTTGCGGGGCGACGCTGGGGCGACTGTCGGCGGCAGCAGCATGGCGTTGGTGGCTGAAGAAAACGACGCAGCATGACGAAGCAGCAGCAGCAGCAGCAGCAGCAAGAGCCCGTCTCCAGCACCACCACGACCAGCAGAAACATACCTTGTAAAAATTGTGACCACATGTGCCAATAGAAACCAGACATCCGTTTCAATGTTTCGCCATTCACGTCCCTCCCTGTTGTCGTATGTCGCCACGTACACTGAACGGGACAACTTTCAGATGCACCGAAGCACCCTCCATGCCTTGCTCAGAGCCAGCCGACGTGGACTCAGCAGCAGCTCCCTCAGATACGGAGAAAACTGCGCAGTTCGGACCTCAGCAGCATGAACAAAGGGCGCAAGCATGCTAACTCGGACGTAGGGTAGTGAACAGCAGTAGCATCTAGGCATCAATGTTACAGCCACCGCATTTGCAGCTTCTTTCGGAAGCCAGCCAGCTGGAATCCACTGCCAGCCCCAGATGTAATCAAATTTAATCAAATGAAGGTGGCTTTCATGGGCTTTTTGAATCATGCCCTTCCAGTGCTTGAAAAGTCTTGCTTAACTGGGGATGATGCAAAGCCGGGTGCCCGACGCTCTACGGCCTGCAGGCAAGACAATGATCAAAACTCGTTGGGGGGCAAGTTCCCAAACAAGATGCAAAAGTAAAGAGGCAGTTGGCGTTCCACAAAGGTCTGCGCAAGCAGTGACACTGTTCTACTTTCCCGTAGCTTTTGCATGATAGGCGGGCCCCAGCGTTGCCTGTGTTAGAGGGCCCCTGTGTCAGGCCTTAAGGATTCATTGCAACTTTGCTCACCCTGCCTTATCAGCTGTGAACACAGCACCCTCCGCATCCAAAAGCGGCGGCGCGTCGCTCTTCAACGCTGCGGCCGCATCCGTGGGCAAAGCAAACCACGTCTTGGAAGGGCGTCGGGCTCGGGGTTGGAAGTTGACTCTTTCTGAGAGCAATCTGGCATGTGGAGTGGGAGTGGGCAGGGTCTTACAGCTAGCCCAGGCTTGCAGTTTACAGGTCTCTCTGCCGGGCGGCTAGATGCGCGTACTCTGCGTCAAGTAGTGGACATCGAGTGGAGGACAGCGGAATCGGATTCTCACCTGACCAAATGCAGACTTTGCGGGAGCGAACACCAGCTACTTTTGTACCTTTAAATAGGGATATATGGTCCCTAGTATTTAAGATATGCAGAGGGTAGATGGAGGGCTGCTTGCCAAGCTGTGACGGCACCTCTGAAAGTGGTCTCCAAGGCAGCATCTGCAGCTGCAAACACATCCTCCGGCGGAGTGCCGTCCTCCCAGCGCCGTGCATGGTCCCCAATGTACTACAATCTTTCTTCTGGGGACTCCCAAAATGGGTGTTACCCAAAATTAGGGGTACCTTTTTAGGGGTCCCCATAATAATGAATATAATAGTTTTGGGTCTATATTG
>CAJNIZ010038657.1:18871-30031 GCA_905231905.1 Symbiodinium pilosum
CCTTAACAGCAACCCAGATAAACATGAGTTCATGGTTTGCTTCTCCACATGAGTGGTCACCTCTAGATGGTCTCTATGTGGCCTTTGGAGGGGCCTCAGGGTGGGGCCTTGGGGGAGGGGTCAGGCCATATCTAGTTCACCCCAAACATCATTTGTATAACCCAAGCGACAAAGAGGCAATTACATACGTAGCTCCATCCCTATATGACCCCTGTAACCCTCTTACAAGAGAGTAAGGAATCACTATACACTTATGCACGGAGTTCAACCCTCATTTCCAGAATAGTCCCTACAACCCTTATGACCGCGGCAGAGGGGCTACGGAACCACCACAGACTCAGTTCAATCACCTACTTGGAGGGTCAGGGGNNCAGGGGGACTTAGTAGGTTAATAACCCCTATAACCCATATAGTAAACACAGTTATCCTAAACCCTAAACCCTGAACCCCTTACTAACCTACTTACTAAGTTCCCTTGACCCTCCCAGTGTGGGCTGGAGATTCGGGTTTGGGGCATACCTAGTTCAACCCCAGACCTTATTACTCAAATTTGGACCTTAGGGTTTAGGGTTTAGGGTTTAGGGCGGACCCTTTACTTAGTTCAACCCAACAAGAGTCCCCCAGCCTCTAAATCCTAAACCCCAAACCTGAAATCGTAAATCCTAAGCCCTAAACCCCACAACCTCAAGCACAAGCAGGTGGTGTGCCAGTGCAATTTGGGCCATCTGCCGAGCTGTCATCGACATCTGTAGGGGAGCCTGGCTTTCTCTTGCTTCCTCGATTTGGGGTTTGGGGTTTGGGGTTTTTGGTTCGGGGTTTGGGGTTTGGGGTTTAGGATTTCAGGGTTTGGAGGGTCAGGGGGGGGGCAGTGAGTGGGTTAAGACTGGGGACTACTAGGGTTACTACTGTCGGTTATAGGGGTTATTAACCCACTCCAAGTAGCTGAGGGGGTAACCTTGAGCTCAGGGGAATCGTTGCAGAGGGGCCACTGCGTATGTATATGACATTTTTTGGCCTCAGAGACCCAACAAGGCTTAAAGATCCTGGTAAGCAACGGTGGTGTTTGCAGCGGCCATTGCGCTAGCAAGAGTTTGTGGCAACTACAACGAGATGTATGTATAGGAGGATATGTGCGCAATTGCTATACCTGCGTATATGCAGAGATGCGGTTAGGTTCGTACATCGTGTCTGTCTGTGGTTGTGAGCTAGGTTCATGTTGAATCCTTATTTCTGCACGAATTATTGTACGACTTGGGCTGTATGTTGATACGGACGAAGGATGCCCTAAACCCTAAACAGCCCTCACAACACAACACGCAAAATATAACCCCCAACCAGCCCTGAAACGTGCTGTGTAGTGTTGCAAGGCATTGCTGCTAGGATGCTGTGGGTAATGGGTTTAGGGTTTAGGGTGATAATTTGTAATCCAGGTAGGGCAAGCTATCATAGATCCTTGGACCATGCATAGCCCCGCTTACAGTTGCACACCACGCAGTAGGCAGGTTTCAGGAGTTGTTGGGTCCGGATGCGGCGTCCTCATAGTAGGGATTTTCCTGGGGAGGATATACCCTAAACCCTAAACCCTAAACCCTAGGCTTATGCTTTGGCAACCTTCGCATGAATACCGTGACCCGGTTTTCATTCAAGGCTTCTTGGGATGGCATACTTGGAGGGTCAGGGAGACTTAGTAAGTAGGAGTAAGTTAATAATCCCTATAACCCATATAGTAACCCTAGTTATTCTAGTTATTACCCTACTTACTAAGTCCCCCTGACCCTCCAAGTAACACCACTGAACCTGTGGAGCCTTGAAGAGCTTCAGGTGGAGGATTGTTAATTTCTGCCCGCGCCCAGTAACAGTTACAGGCTGAATTACTATACTTATGAATAGCGCTAATATTAAGCGTATTACGGCCTACTACTCCGTGGCGGCATTAGCCAAGGAGCGTGGTTCTTACTGGTAATTTGCCATAGCAACTTACAGTCGCAGGAGCACAAGTCCCACTTCGTGTTTGATAGCCATGATCGAAATACTGAGTATTTCACAGTATTATTCATCTTCCTTTCCAGTATCCTTGTATGTCCCCTATATATCCCTACATTTCCCTAAGCAAGCCGTAAAGCCCATAAACCCATATTGGGAAGTGTCCAGGCTTCAGCCTTTCAGCCATGCGGGTCGGTTTAGGATTCAGGGTTTAGGGTTTAGGTTTGGAGTTCAGGGCTTAGGGTTTAGGTTGGGTAGCATGGTTTTGTCACGCCCAGATCATGCTGGCATCGAGCCGTCACCGTCCAAGGCAAGACCATGCGTTTCAGACTTTATTGCTGATGTTTGTTGGGTTTAGGGTTTAGGGTTTAGGGTAGTAACCCCTATGATATTCCCCTGTATAATCCCCAATATACCACCTTTCCAGGAGTTTAGCCTATGGCTGATGTGTGAGGGCAGTTTCTGGTAGTAGCGGTACCCTGGAATGTCCAAGGCCCGATGGCTTCTTGGGGTTTTGCATATGAGATGCTCTAGAGACACACCTAGAAGCAGAAATAGATATTAAACAACAAATACATATATGCATATGTATATGTACATAGAGACACACTTAGAGACACAAATATATATATATTAGACAACATGTAAATATGTATATATATATATGCATATCCATCTCCGCAGCCTCTACACTCCACTGACTCAAGGCCCAAATCTACTCTTCGCACTAGCAGGAAGCTGAATGCTACCCCGCCCGCCACCTACACACACATATTCCCAAGCAATTGCCGGATTGGATATTCAAGTGCTCGTGTTTGGGATTGTGGGGCAAATGCTTACAGAGAGTCTGAAGAATGAGTAATTCGGAAGACATCTCACATTCTCTTGGAAGATGCGTTGCTAACAACGAAGTATGAATGAGGTTGCATGGTGTTTTGCGCTAGTTGAGGCTGTCGTGTTGTGGTCGCCCTGGGGGAAGTGTACTCCTGAATCTTTCATGAAGCAGCATGTTCCAGAGGATATTTCATCACCACCTCTCCTCACACTCTTGGGATGTAGATTCAGGGTTTCGGGTTCAGGGTTGAGGGCTTGCCAAACCGATGGCCTCTCCGCATGTGTATTGGTTTTGCATGGCTTTACCATGCCTTAAGCAACTGCAGTACATTTTAGTGAACATTAGGGAGAAGAGATAGCTGTGGTAGCCGGCAGTCTTGGAAGTTTTAGGTAGCGTGGGTGTGTCATATGTTCGGGGTTGCGGGGTTGCAGGGTTGCGGGGTTGAGGGTTTTTCAAAGAAGGTGGGTGTCTCTTAGGTCGATCCCCCCTATAGAAATGACTCCTTAGTATAGAACCTTAATATACCTAAAATTGTCTTTGTGGTGCCCACTACTGGGTGGGGGAATTGACCTAAGGTGTTTCCCCGAATCGCCATCCCAACCTCACAAGTCCGCCTGCTTTTATTAACATTTTATTACCATTCCTTAATAATTTTTTTAAAATGGTAAGACACTGAAATTAAGGAAAGTTGGGTAGCCTAAGTAACGGTAAGTTTACATGGGCTTGAGGGCTTAGGGTTTAGGGTTTAGGGCCTTGAAACTTGAGAATCCTTAAAGCTTCTATGTAAGCAATGGTGGGGTTAGGGTGTCTAGGGATCCTTTGGTACCCATTGGGGTAATACTCGGATTATATTGGGATAAGGGAAAATCAGGCTATTCTTTTCAACAGGAAAGCATGAACAATTTCAAAGCACGGTTGGACTCCCCTTAAACTTTAAACTCCACAGTGCAAGAGTCAAATACAGATCTGCGAATCCCAACTCCAACTTTAAGGCTTTTGCCAACATGGAGGTTTCTTAAGATCATGGGTTTGAGTGCTTGTTTGGGGTTCCTGCATTATGAGGGCCAGTCTATTTGGCGAGTATACAGGCCCCCTTTCTGTAGGTAAACCCTAAACCCCAAACCCTAAATCCCTGATCCCCAAACCCTAAATCCTTAAACTCCAAACCCTAAGTCCAAAAACCCCGAACCCCTAACACAGAAGCTACGCCCTGGGCAGAGGGCCCCGACGCCGTTGCAGCTGCTGACTTGCGAGCCAACCTTTGCCAAGGCACCGGGCAGGAGCTTCATTCTGAACATGGAAGATCCAGGTTCTTAATAAGTAGGGTTTCCCAGAGGGTCCATGTACCCAATGATTAGGTACTTGGGATTTGGGTAATAGTAAGTATAGTACAGGTTTTGGGTAAGTATTTCATTATTTAGTACTTGGACCCTTAGGGTTTTAGGGTTTAGGGATGTTAAGGGTTCAGGTTTCGGGTTTGGGATTGAGGGTTTATGTTATATAATGACCCCTTACAATCTACATTGTAGCCCTAGTTATTCATCAAAATTGCGAACCTACTTACTAAGCCCTGGCGTTTCCCAAAGTTCGGAATGCTTTAGGATGTCCCTATGATAAAGGTTTTGGGTCCATATTGGGGTCCCCTTTTTGAGGAAATCCTTATAAATGTAGTATGTAATATATGTATACTACAAAGGTTTCAGGAGTGTATAGGGATTGCTTGGAGAAGCACCAATATGATGCAGAAGTGTGTTGGTGGTTAGTGTTCTGGGTTTGGGGTATCTCTCTCTCTCTCTTCTCTCCCTCTCTCTCTCTCTCTCTCCCCTCCCTCCCTCCCTAGCTCCCTTGCTCTCTCTCTTTCTCGCCAATCTCAATCTCTCTCTCACTCTCTCTCTTCCTGTTTCTTTCTTAGACAGATAGAGCGATCCCGCCCCATGATGTGCATGGGTTGGTGGCTTAGCCTACACTATACAGGGTTTGTAGGCTTCACAGATCTTCACAGGGTTAATGGGCTTCATAGAGTTTGCAGCATCCATGCGGTTCGTCGAACGAAATTATGGCGCTCCTTCCCCCCTTTGTTCGTTGGGTTTCGCTACCACCCTCGATACTACCCCACCCTCCCATTTCGTTAAGGCTTTCAGACTGTCAGCCCAAACCCATTACCAGACAATTTCTTCAACCAAGAGTTCCTAAACAACCTGAAAGCCGCCTTGGCCTCCTTGTATTTTTTTTTGGGCCCCAGTTTAGGGTTTAGGGCCATCATCTTTGGGGCAAAACCCTGAACCCCTAAATCCTAAACCCCTAAACCCTACACCCCTAAACCCCAAGCCCTGGCAAGGCCAAGCTGTCTCTGAGGGGCCCGAGAGCACAACAGCCTGGCGGCCGTATCCCTAAAGGGTGCCAATTGTTTTTAGGGGTTTGCAGGAATTTCTATTGTTACTATTTGGGTTTAGGGTTTAGGGCTTATAAGTTTAGGATTACTGCCAGCAGTATTCTGATCTTACTGTTCACATGAGGTTGTTGTTGGGTGTTTCATGTGGGGGTGTACGGGAAGCAAAGAGTGTCTGCATTGGGGCATAGGTTGTTTTCTACATGAGGGTTGAGGCTTGGCGTAGCCACGAGTAGTAGACAGGGATTGCACGTGTAGCTTTGTGTAAGGACAGAGTCATACTTTGGCCGTAGGAGAAATGTCGAGCGCGAGTCTAGTGCTATTCAAATGCATACAAGCCCTAAACCCTAAACCCCTATCCTTCGAGCAATTCTTTTTCAGACGAGCCCCTGCGCACATCCGCATGGTCGTGGCACTGCAGACGTCTAAAGGCCTCATCGCATTGTGATTGCTACAGAGAGGGTGCAGAGAGTAAACCAGAGTTTCCCTTTCCCTTTGCAGTATTCAACCGGGGGTTTCCTAAAATTAGGAGTACTTCTTGGGGGGTCTGCATAATAAGGATTATAGTATATTGGGGTCTTTATTGGGGGTCCTCTTATTTTGGGAAACCACCAAATCTCGTAGAACCTCAGGCTTCCATGGTCTTGTCCACTTGGACAGGTGCCTAGACGGTCCCAGAGGGTAAGTGGAGTACGTTGCTGGGTTTAGGGTTTAGGGCTGCGGTTTGATGATCACGGCCTGGCTAAGGGTTGAGGGTCTTTGGAAGTACTTGTCATTTAAAAAACCTTAAGCCGAGAAGAGATGGAATCAGGTCATGGCTGTAGTGACCTGCCCAAACTTCTGTATTCAGCAAACCATGAGAATGAGAACTCCGATTATATATTAAGTTATTAAGGCCCCCGACGGTTTGGGGTTCAGGGCTTAGGGTTTAGGGTTCAGGGTTGCTTTATGCATGGCGGGTAGTTTAGCACAATATGGGGTGCCATTAGGGTAGTATGGGGTTACATACGGTCACATTAGGGTAATATCGGGTTGTACTTTGTCTCGTTGTTTGGTCTCGACTCGAGCCTCCTGACAGGTTCACACAAAACCTCGTCCCCGCAAACCGATCAATAGCCCTAAACTTGGGTATAGGGTCAACCCTGAACCCTGAATCCTGAACCAAAAACCTCGTGAAGTGACCAGAAGCCCAGAAGTCTCTACACAGGCTCCTATGTAGCTCCGTTTGGGTGGTTTTCGGGTTTAGGGTTTAGGGCTATGATTTTGAGAATTTCGGGGGGCTAGAGTACACCATTGACAAGAACCAAGCCAAGAGCCTGAAAGCCTGCCTATTTTATCATCCTTGATAACATGTGAGCTATAGTTTACACTCCGGAAAGGGTTTAGACACTAGCTGATGTACAAAATGGTATAGGGTACCGCAGAAGATACTGGGACTTTTATGGCTCTAGGGCACATACTTGGAGGGTCAGAGGGACTCTAACCCACATAGTAGCCCTAGTTGTCCTAATCAGTAACCTACTTACTCAGTCCCTCTGACCCTCCAAGTATCCAAACCCCTAACCCCCTAAACCCTTAAACCCCAACCCCTAAACCCTAAACCCCTAACCCCTAAACCTCTAAACCCTAATTATGTAGGTCAGCTCCCAGAGCATTTGCAAGGTCCAACGTCAGCCTGACAAGTTGGGAAGAGGCGGGAGTGCCCAAAAAGATAGGGGTACCTTTTTTGGGTGGTTTATAGGGGTTGTATAGTATTATATGGGGAACATAGGGGTTATATAGGGGTTCTATGGGGATAACGGAAAAGAACATGCAAGCTACTATTTAGGGTTTAGGGTTTAAATAAGGCCGTGTTGAGGTGCTTGTTCGATAGTTTTTCGAGCCCGTCGTGCTAAGAGCCGGGTACGAGACTTAGAGGGTTCACTTTTGGTGATATCTTAAGAAGCAGCTGCACCAGATCAGAGGGTTGTGTCCCCAAGTCCTTTTCTCCCCCCTATTCCTGTGGGTGCTTCCCAGTATTGCGACCCATGGAACTCGTTGCAGCAGGGGCGGCAGCAATGGTGGCTCTAGTTGTGGACGAGGAGCAGCAGCAGCGGCGGCGGCGGCGGCGGCAACGCTAGCAGTGTTCATATCATGCTGAACGCATACTCGGACATCCGCGTAGGGCTATTGGATTTGGATACGAATCCTGCGGACAGCATGTAAAACCTGAAGCTCAACTTCACACCCAACCGTGGACAAAGCTCCACACGTAGAGCCCTTCAGACTTTCACACGTCGCTGTACCAAGCTCGTGTAGTGTAGAAGACGCCCCTGAACCTCAACTCCCCGCCTGAAACCTAAGCCCTATAGTCCCCCCGAGTAGATAGAATATGGCTTTGGGTATATTAGAATAAGATCCCCATACCCCACATTCTATCTACTTAAAGGGAACTATAATCTCAAACCCACCATCCCTCAACACCAATCCCCCGACCTCCAAGCCCTGATCACATTAATCGCACCCAGAGGATCTATAATCCCTTTATAGGGTTTAGCTTTAGGGTTTAGGAATCCCTTCAGCAAAAACCGTGACTAGCGGACAAAGGAACTACATAGAGGCTCCTTTGTATAAACCCTACACCCGATATGTCCCTATCTACCCACATACCATCCCTACATAATTCGTCTGGCCACTAAATTGGACCTGTAGGATCCCCTAAACCGTACGCCCTGAGCCCCAAACCCTAAACCCCGAACCCTACACCCCCAACCCTAGACGCTAACCCCCGAACCTTTGACCCTACAAACCCCAACCCTAAACCCCAAAACCTGAACCCCAATACCCCCAAACCGTGAGGCTCAGCATCTGGAGCGGCTCGCTCATGAGCCCTGTGGCCTGCTCAAGCCCAAGCAGTTGGGGGATGTGAGGGATTTAGGGTTTAGGATTTAGGGTTTAGGGTTTAGGATTTAGGGCTTAGGGTTCAGGGTTTAGGGTTTAGGATTTGGGGTTTAGGGTTTATGATCCTTGTATGAACTATAGTCTAAACTCCTTCAGGGGGTAATATAGGGGATCATATAGGGGAGTAGTATAAGGGTTATTAAGGGGGATACTCGGAGTTTAGACTGTAGCTCATATGGTTAGTTCCTAACATTAGGGCCCCATTTGGTACCCTAAAAATGAAGTGCCGTAAATTGGTCTATATCCAGAAGGGGGCCCATGATGTTGAGAACAAGCCATATGAGCTATAGTCTAAACTCCCTAAAAGGGGAGCTTATATGTAGAGGATCTAGCGAATAGGGTTTAGGGCCTAAGCTCCTTAACGGGGGTTATATAGGGGATTATGTAGGGGAGTATTGTAGGGGCTATCAAGGGGGATACTGGGAGTTCAGACTATAGCTCATATAATCCCTATAATTGGGGTACTTTCCCTCAAACCCGAAACCCTAAACAGTGGTGATCATTTTCTTTTCCATGTTCCATATCATCCCTATTATAACCCTATAGAATCCCCTTATAATCACATATAATCCCTACAAAATCCCTAAATTATTTATTGGGGTATATATCCCTACAGCCCCCGAAGCATGATGCACTGCAGCCTCATTCCTAAAGGTGCCACCTGGAGGGGAAAGGTTTAGGGTTTAGGGTTCCGGGTTTAGGGTTAATAACTGGGTTTCAGGTTTTAGGGGGAAAGGGGTATGGGAGCATCGCTCATTGGATTTGTAGCTTGCAGTGGGAGATGTGAAGTTGCGGAAGCTTGTGGGTCCGTTTGCTGGGGCTGCTTAAGACAACCATGCCTTGCCGGGGAATAGTAGGGGATAGGGTAGTTTGATATGTGCGGATTATCTTCTCTTATTCACTGCTCATCACCAGTAAGATGCTAACATGCAGGGGTACCTGAAATGTGCGCAAATCCCCGCAGCAACTTTGCCATAGCTAGACTGCAAACTGTTTAGTCTTCATTTGGCAATGAGAGCCGAGAATGCCGGGCCTGTCTCGGAACAACAGACCGCTGTAGAATATGTGCGGCCAATTACTACAGTCGCCTGGACAAGTACGATCATGTTGAGATTGTTTGAGGCACCCTTCACGGAATTTGCGATCACAAACTTGAGTCTTATTTAGGTCTCTTCAATTGAATCCCTTGAACCCCACATTTAGCTCAATTTCCAATTAATTGTCTAGCTTTCCCGTGCAATTTCCGTTAATTACTCCATATGTAACCGCATACAAACTTCAGTTAGGCACCATGATGTGGGCAACTTTTCAGGCCTCTATTGTAGGCCAACGGGAAGTTGGGAAGTTCTTTGAAGGCGCGGCTTCTGCAGCGAGGTCTTGTGACATTGCCAGTACCATAGGGTTTAGGGGCTAGGGTGTGGACTTTAGACCCTCAACCCTGAGCCTGTCCTTGAAGAGCTTACCTGCAACCTCCTGTGATGCTTCTATTCTGGGGGCAGCATACTATAGTCCCCCTTAAGTAGATAGAATCTGGCTTTGGGTATATTATGGTCGGATCCCCATATACCCCATATTCTATCTACTTCCAGGGGGAGTATACAACAAACCCAAGGCCCTAGGTATCCCTTTGTATGCCCTAAACCCCTATTTAACCCCTATATAGACCCTATATAACTCCTGTATAACCCCTATAGAAGCCCTAAGCCCTAAACCCTAAACCCTAAGCCCTAAGCCCTAAAACCATAAACCCAAAGCTCTGAAACCCTAAACTCTAAGCCCTAAATCCCTAAACCACAAGCCCTAAAACCCTAAACCTTAAACCCTCAACCCTAAGCCCTAAACCCTAAACCCTAAGCCCTAAACCCTAAGCCCCTAGACGTATGTAAGCCCTTCAGCTGCCTCAGGAAGCGGGCCTTGGATCTTAGCATCTCCGTAGGGCCCTGAGACGTGGCCTCGTGAAGGGGATATGAGAGTTATACTTCGGGTTTTAGGGTTTTAGGGTTTAGGGTTTTAGGGTTTAGGGTTTTAGGGCTTTAGGGTTTTTTGTTTTAGTGTTTAGGGTTTTCGGGCTTAGAATTAGGGTTTTAGGGTCCAGGGTTTACGGTGTACAGGGCTTATGCAGGGATGTATGGGGGTACATAGGTGTGTATGGGACATGTAGGAAGTTATGGGCTTTCAGTTTTAGGCTTCAGCGTTTTAGGTTATGGGGGGTTTCGGAAAGAAGGGCTCGTTTTGGGGATCATTGTATTTTTGGTTTTGTATTGGAGTTCGCTTGTTTATGGAAACTTCTATATAAGCCTGGAGAAAGTTCAAGGTCTAAGATATGGTTTAGGTTTAGGCTTTTAGGGTTTTAAAGTCCATGCCGTGCCTGCTGCCCGCAGCAGCCTTCATTAGTGAAGGGTTAGCGCGAAAAACAATAGCTGCATCAGGTGAGTCGGACGAGCATATAAGCTGTAGTCATAGTCAAAACTCCTTCAAGGGATTTATGTAGGGGAGTATTATGGGGTTGTAAAGGGGGATACTTGGAGTGCAGACTATTGCGCAAGTCGGCACCGATGCTTGGATATGGTAGTTTCCCAAAATAGGGTAAATAGGGGAACCCCAATATAGACACCAAAACTGTATCCTCTTTTGCTCTATAGGTCTCCAAGAACCAGAAGCGGAAGGCCCAGCACGTAGAGAATGACCTCGCCACACGCACGACAGCGACAGCCAAGCAGTTCCGGTCAAGCCCTAAGCGCACTCATTCGCACACTCTCACGTTAGCTACTCGTCGATCAGTCTTGTCACGCTCAGGTACAGCATGCCACCGGACGTGGACGAGCTCCTGTCCACGCGGTTGAACTTCAGGGTTCAACGAGGGCAGCCGTGCTTGCTCCTCCGCCCCGGCAAGCCGATGGCGAACCACGTCTCGGTCCGGGTGAACACAAAAGCGGGGGAGCACGTGGCGAGCCTCGTCCAGTGGGCCTACCTGGTCCGGGCCACAGCTTCCTATGCCATGCAAGCTCACATG
>CAJNIZ010038657.1:30131-43764 GCA_905231905.1 Symbiodinium pilosum
TTCCTATGCCATGCAAGCTCACATGCAAGCACACTCCATGCCTGCATGCCAAGGGGACCGCGGAAGAGGTGACTCGGGACGAGGTGGTTCGCAGATTTTTAGACAGGCTCGGCTACACCAAAGAGTGGAAGCGCCTGTACTTATGGGAGGTGGAGCTTGAGTCGCAAGAGTAAAAGGTCAGCCCGAGCAATGCAGGCACGCCAAGCAGCCGCATGCACATGACTCACAGCTAGAAGCTCCTTTGTTGTGAAGCCCTTATAAGAGCTCTTGGATATGGCTTTGGGGAGTTTCGAGAGGTGGTGCTCCAAATGCGCTTCTGTAAGCGTCGAATTTGAAAGGTAAGAGCCGAAGAGTCTAACCGATAATTTCAAAGGATCCTGTGACGCCCCACCGTCTCCAATCCTGACAGAGCCGCCTACTTTGTCCCAAGAAAGCGCACACCCCCTTTGTCCCAAGCCGACAAAATACCAGCCTCGGGAAGCCGGATCCTGTCACGCCCGAGCGTCTGCCACTCTGCAAAGGCCGCCTATTTCGAAGTTCGGAATCGCGCGCAGCCAGCTCAGCGAGCAACAGCATGATCCTTGCGGGCTTGCAGGTAAACGTCCGAGTTGAAGAGTCAGACCATCGTAGCCCAGCGCCAGCATACACTTACTTGCTTTTCTTCTCGTAGGCCTGCGAGGCAATGGAGCAGCAGCAGGCAGAGAACGAAAAGCTTGCCAGGCAACTGGCTGATGAGATGGCACGCGAAAGGCGGCAGCCATAGGAGCCACCCTCCAAAGAACTGAAGGAGGCCCTCAAAATTTTGAAGTCCCGGAAACGGGATCACAGAAAGGCTCTCGACGAAGGTCGGCGCCGAGTGATCAAGTTCTGGCCATTCCCAAGAACAAAAAACGCGTTTGCAAGTGCAGCATGTTATAGAGCAACCTGTGAGTGCAACATGTAGATTACATTGAGGCACCTACTGTAATATTTAGGGGTACCAACATGGAACGCTAACATTGGGAACTACCTATATGCAGCTGCCATGTTTTCAGCTGGCACCAGCAAGTCAGCTTGTAAAAGCCGGCCTTTGCTTTTTGGCGGTTATAAGGGAATAAGGGAATATAATCCCTATATGATCCATTTATAGTCCGCATATGAATATATAGATAAATAAGTGTACATATATATATATATTTACGTATACATATATATATACATAACAGACTCCTTTCTTCCCTACTAGACCCCCACGCCGGCGGAGGAGATGGATGAAGAGAAGGGCAGCTATGCAGCCGCTGCAGTAGCAGTACGCTCCTGGAAACTAACATGGAAACCCAAAAAGGGCCCCATAAAGACTACAGTCCTTCTAAAAGAGGGCTATGTGGGTTTCCATGTTAGTTTGGGGGAGTGCAGTAGCTGTAGAAGTTACAAACATAGTAGCAGTAGTAGTAGCAACGGCAAGCAAGAGAACATCACAACACAGTAAGCCCAAAACCTAAGCCCTAAACCCTAAAAACCTAAACCCTAAAACCCTAAAACCCCAAAACCCTAAACCCTCAGACCCTCAAACCCTAAACCCTAAAACCCTCAACCCTAAAACCCTCAAGCCTAAACATTTCATCCTTGGGACCCTTTTTCTTTGTGAGCTGCATACAGCTGCATCTTTTGTCGGCATTCTTGCTGTCTTTTTCCCCCGCGCTGTTGTTAGTGTGTTCTGGTTTGTATAGTTTTTTAGGTTTTTCAGGGTTGAGGGTTGACAGTTTTTAGGATTGGGTTTGTAGAGTTGATAGGCTTAAGGCTACGGCGTTTCAAGGTTTAGGGTTTTGAGGGCCTAAGGTTTAGGTTTTGTTCGGTTTTTTTTGTAGGGTTCTGGTGTTGCTTTGCAGTCACATGTTCCCATCTTCTCCCTCTGTACCCAGGTCTAACACCCTTGATTCCACCAAGATTCCACCAAACCTCCAGGCATATCTTGCGCAGCAGAAATATCAAGTTGCTGGATGTAAAGCTCAGAGTTAAAACGTTGAAATCCAACCAGGTTTCCTCTCTCCTGCTGCCACCGCATCACCCATGTATACCTCGAACACCAGCAGCATGAACACGACAATCCTTGTGCAACCCAAAGACTCCAACGAGAATCCATACTCCCCAGAACCCAAACGCTATATGCGCTAGTCCCGAAACCCAAGCCCCAATCCATATACCCAACGGCTGAGGCTTAGCTTTAAATTCTAGTTGTAACAGTACCAGTAAAAGTAATAACAATCGTAATATCGTCGCTCTACTAGTAAGAATAAGCGACGTGGTACTAATAATACATGTTAACGCTTTCACCAGCTGCATACGTACTCCATCGGTACCTGGGCCTTCTATGAAATCTGAACCAGTAAGCAGTAAACCTTCAACCATATCTGCAGTGCACTGGGGCGCGCTGCCTCTTTGCAGCCTTGCAACCAGGCCCGGGGGTGTCGCACTGGATGCGCTCCAAGAGGGCTTTTTCAAAAAGAGGGACCCATCGTGTGCCTGACAGGGGTACGGGATTAGGAAATAGTGGTCCCGCTAAGGATCACTTGTTTTAGTTCCCAGAGAACTTCAAACGTTCATGTGGACCCCTATCCATTACGCAAAGTACGCCGAAAATTCCCAACCCCCAAAAGGCGGTTTATATAAAGCACAAAGCCGAAATGGCTGTATTTCATGATGTGGCGCGTAGATGGTTTTGCCTGGTTTAGGGTTCTTATTGGAGTTTAAGGAGGGGTTGCATGTTAGTTTTCTTTGGATCATATAGGGACGGACTAGGCTTCATTAGAAGGCTCATGTACGATCCTCGAGCGGAGCTATGCGTGCCGAAGCTCGGTCATAACGATAGGTAGCGCTTTTGCCTTATGACGAGTGCGCATACAGCGCTATCAGTATTGCTATTACTGTACTATTACTTTTAGTATTCTTCTGATTTGTATTACTACGATTCTCAGTACTGTTTGTACTACTACTATTATTAGAATTGCGAGACAACAACGACTGCTGCTGCTGCTGCTGCTGCTGCTGCTGCTGCTGCTGTGCTGAGGGCAGCGCTGCCACTGCTGCTGCTACTGGTGTCTGCTTGTTTTGTTGTTGGCGTTGTATTATATTTACTTGCGTGACTAGTATTACACTGACACTCAACCCCTAGCTAGGTGGGAGAATTTGCTAGAGTTTGAAGTTGAAGCGGTTCCACATGTATTAGATGTACATGTAGAACCGTGCTAGGTTGTATGTGATAGGGGTCGTTTGTAATGGAAAAGTGTTTGCGCATGGCTATGGCAGGTTGTTTGGGGGGGAACTACAAAAAATGGTGGATGAGTCCGTGAAAAACCCTAGATTTCAACAGGGTGAGGATGCCCTCTTAAGTGGTGTGTAGTGGTGGGTTTGCAAAAAAAATTCAGCACACAACCATGTGGTAGTTTCCCAAAATAGGGGAACCCCAAAAGAAGACCCTAAACTACTACAATCCTCATTATAGGGACCCTCAAGAAGGGTACCCCTAATTTTGGGAAACCCCCATGTCATGGTCCCCCCTTACAAGGGCCATCTCCAAGAAAAAATACATGTGCCTGGCTAGGGAGATTGCACTTGCATGGCTGGTTCTACTGAGGCTTGCGTTCATGTGGCGTTTGTGGGTGCAATTCCGAAGTCCTCCTGAAATTCCGACCACCTATCCTCGAAATCTATAGACTGTCCACCCCAAACCTGTAACTTGGCAGCTTAAGCCCCAAGCTCTACATCCTGAACCCCAAACCATCAACAGGCGGACGGAAGATCGACATTTGCGTCGCGAGAATATCTGATAGGACCATCCTTGCGTCGCAAGTAAGCCTGGTGGGCCGGGCCTGCGGTTTCAAGCCTTGGGTTTACGGCGTAATTTGTGGTGTTTAGCACCTGGTGCCCGGAGATCGGATTGTTCCTACTGAAAGCCAACAGAGGAGGGACATCCTTGGCTCCGTTTGAAACCAATACGGAAAAGTTTAAAAGGAGGTAAAAGTAAAGGGAGATATGGTACTGTAGCTCAGTCTAGTTTAGCTTCATAGAGAGTAGGACGAGCTGGGTCCTCCGCCACACTTTCACATAGTTGATCCCCCAATCCTTTTGAGTTCAAGGGGCCTTCTGGACTCCGTTTGGAATTTGATTGGCTGGCCAGATTGAATAGGCGTCAATGGATGGTTTCTGGTGGCATCTCATTGCAGGCTCCAATGGTAATAAGGCTTGGTTTCACATGTATTGGCCAAGCGTCTAGCATCAATCAGTTATGGCTTCTCCGTTGACTAAAAAAACGCTACGATGGGCCAATAAAGCGAAAAGGGAATACTGTTTTGTTGTTTGAAAAGTGTTGTGTTTAATTGATGGATTCCGCACTAAGCCGGAATCGACACTGTCGGTTTGAACCTGAGGGCAACAGGATGCAATGTTCCTTGATGGAATCGCGGCTTGACGTTTTTTGATTTCGAGGTTTCGTCTAAAGGGCTTGCCAGATCCAGAAGCTTGACGATGGCAGCCCTAAGAAGTCTTCCATGGAGCTGCATTTGTCTCGTTTTGTCTTCAATCAAAATTTGTTGGCAGCACAACTTGACTTCAATGTCAATTTATGCGCCAGGCTAGCCGTCGAAGGATGCGGAAGGATCGCAGACGGGATGGTTTCGCGGAAGCGTCGCGGAAGGTGCGCACGAAAAACGAATGCGGGAATGTATCCATGAGATCAGATTCGATAGCTCAGAAGATTGCGAATATGGTGGTTATAGCTATAGCGTGCAGAGCTTCTGAACATTAATGGTCTGCGATGAGAGAACTACCTCAGTGCGCGGAACTTCGGGATAGAAACGTGAGCACCAACAGCAAGAGACATGAAGTAGGATATGTGCGGAAGGTTTGCGGAAGGCTTGCTGAAGGTTCGCGCAAGGCAGAATGCAATCTTCAAGCCCATGGGCCATGTGAAGCCTTGCAACTGCAAGAGATAAAGGACTGCCGCCAGAAAACGCCAACAGCTCGTTGCCTTGGTGCTTCAGGAAGACGACTGAAGCTCTGACTCCCTAGAATGTCAAGCAGCAGGTCATCCTCAATACCCATTGGGGTAATAGTTATGTTGGGGTCATATTGGGATAATGGAATATAAAATGGAAGCTTGTTTGGGGTTTAGAAGTTACGTTTATCCGACAACGTATTCCGTGAGTAAAAGATACTTCATGGACGCGAAAGCTTTGCGGAAGGTTCGCGAAGGCAACAATTTGCAAGATGTTAAACATTTGAGGACACGGAAGGACGCGGAGAGGTACGCGGAACGGTTTTGAGAATTGGTTTTTTGCGTCATAGGATTTTTAACAGACGAAAAAGCTCCGCTCATGTAATCACCATGCAACCCCCTATACGTAACGCACGCCTGGATATCCGCCGTGAACTGGCAGAATTACACCAAAGGGATCCAGATGGCCCAATGTAGGTAATATTTACAGACGTTTGGGGCCCAATCTAGGATTATTTGTATACTTGGATCCCTCGGGACAGCACTTCCAATCTGAAACATGGCCGTTTTGCATTCTCAACTTCTGTCGGATTCCAGGGTCCCGTCGTTGAGATATCTTCCCCCTCTAAGCCTCGGGCAGCTCCCTCATATCCTGCTCATCCCATACGCACTAATTAGCCCCTGCAACCCTGTACACCCTAAACCCTAAACCCACAAAAAATCTAAAAACCTATAGTCCCCCTGAAGTAGATAGAATATGGCTGTGGGTACATTATAATAAGATCCCCAGAAAAACCATATTCTATCTACTTAAGGAAGACTATAAGGCGCTGCAGCTTCCGAGCTGGTTGTGGAAGTGCCTATATTTCCCAAATAGTGTAGACCCGTGATCAATAGCCCCCTCTCATTAATAGGGATTATAATGAGGATCCCAATATTAAGGCCTCAAAAGGAGGTGGTTTTTGACTTAGGGGTCCACATTACCCAACATGTACGTAGCCTGCCCTACCTTAGCCAACAATTCTGGTTTTTCTGGCTTTGACTACCCTTTTGTTACTCTTACTTGGCTCTGATGACCTTTCTTGTTATGATTGCATTAACCTAAGTTCTTTTGACTGTGCACTCCTTTCGTAGGTGTTGCAGATATTGTGATTGGCTGGGCGGAATTCTGCAAAGGAGACCCCTGCTTCGTAGCTTGTGGCGCCTTTCGGTGGTGCGGGGCAGCCGAGATCAGGGCGGCCTGCTGCGTGTACAATAGGATATACATTATATATATACATATGTACATATATGTACATAAACCCTAAACCCTAATCCCTGAACCCTCAGTTAGGGTTTAAGATTTACTGCCAGGGCGTTCTCGTGTTCCTTTCTATGGGTTATAGGGGTAATGTAGGGGATTGCTGGGGCTTGGGTACATATTATAGGGTTTAGGGTCTATAGGGTTTAGGGCTTAAGGTTTAGGGTGCAGGAGCTCTAAGAGGATTTGGTGGCCCCGCTTAATTTAGCATTCGGGTTGCACAGGGTACCTGAAATAGGGAGTACGCGTGAGGTTGTAGAAGTGGGCTCTTAGAAGCTACTTGAAGGGTCAGGGGGACTTAGTAAGTAGGAGAACAACCCCTATAATCCATATAGGCCATATCGTAAACCTGGTTATATTATTACTAACCTACTTACTACGTCCTTTGACCCTAAACCCTAAGCCCTAAACCATATATAAGTTTGCATTTTCTTTTCCATTATCACTAAGAGCCCTGACATTCTATGTAGAGCCCGTAGAGCTTCAGGGTTGAAGGCTCCGAGTTCGCTGCTTGCGTTTGAGAAACTTTTTAGGATTGATGATAAGAGTTTCACTTGGTTCCTTTGAAGGGATCATTCAGAGGTCAGATGGGAGTTATATGGCTTTGGGTCCAAGAGTCTCAAGAGGGTTCTGGTAATGGAGAATAGTTAAGAAGGAAAGAAAGCAGAGCAAGAAATGGGAACCGGGATCTTCCAGTGGTTTGTAGGGTTTAAGGTGTTCAAGGAGGAGGAAGAGAATTTGTCAACCCCGACCCCTGCACTTCGGAACCTATGAGAGTCACATCATGGTCATAAACCCTAAACCCTAAACACCCTAAATCGTAAGCCCCGCATTAAGCATGTTGAATGACCAGTGGCCAGACTCCCCCTACGATCCTACGATTTCTTCGGGGATGCCTACCTATAGATGCAACGACCAGTACAAGCCTGCTATAGAGTTGGGGTACTCCATATAAATCAAGTTGGAGGGCGTATAAGTATGGTTGGACGATTGGATGTTTAGGGGTTTAATCTTTGGGGCAAAGGCCTCAGAGTTCACGTCTATGTCAAAAAAGTGGGTCCTGGAAAATCAAGTGGAAAAGGTGAGTGTCATGGGTTTCTGTAGTTGTTCAGAGGGTGTAGTGCGTAGGGCCTTCTAGGTATTAATAAAAGGGCTGTGGTAAACCCAAACCACCCACAAAAGTCAGGAGCATGCTGCAGTCATGCGACCTTTGCAGTTTCCGAATCTAACACCTTGAACCCTAAATCGTTGTTTCCATTTTCTTTTCCATTATCCCGGTACCCTAAACCCTAAACAGTAGATCCCCTATATAAACCAACCCTAAACCCAGGGTTGCGAGAATCCACTTAACGTGCTCATGGCCAGGGGTTTTAGGGGGTTTGGGGTTTAGGGGTTGGAGTTGAGGCGCGGGTGTTTGGAGTAAAGCTCCGTCCCCGTAGAAACTACTCGTTTTCGTGACATGTTGTATCAGCTTAAGGGCCTTAAAGGCATATTCAGTCTTGGTCACCAGGGAGCTAGAATTTATGGAGCAAGCATGAAACAAATTCTGAGGAGAGCATGGCAAAAGCCTCGCACTGAACCTCCTTTTGGGTTTAGGCCTGAGTTCCTGAATCCTAAAGCCTGCGCCATAGACCTGAAATCCTGAACCCAGAATCCTAGACCCTTCATTCTGCAGCCTATGGACTCCAAAAACGCATATTTGGTTTCCAGTACATCCCTCCCTTTGCATACTGCTAGGCCGGGGTTGATGTTAAAGAACTGAATTTATGTTACTGTATTCGAGAAACCCTATTAGTTCACATATGTACATTCCCAGTAACTTAGTTTAAGCTCCTTAACAACAACCCAGATTCTGTTGGGAATCTTCATAATGTGGGGCCTCGGAGAGCTCATTACAACTCACATCCTCCAGAAGGTTGCAAATTTTCAAGAACCGCCAAACAGGATCAATGTTATGGATCCTTTAACGGGAATATAGGGGTTGTGTAGGGATATTATAGGGATATCATAGGGATATATAGGGTTTGGGGATCCTTTGTACTTTTTGTGGGTATGGGATTCCTTGTATTTTTTTTGTGAAAAGGGTCCTTTCCGTTTCCTAAGTTAATGTGGGCTCAGTGAACCCTAAACCCTAAACTCTAAGCCCGCAAATTCCCATGCGTGGAGCGTCTGGAATGCACTGACCGCAGCCGAAAGCATACATCCCATGCTGCCTTCCACTCAGTTTTAGGGTTTAAGGTTTAGCGCTTGAGCAACTGGATTTGAGGTTTTTGGACCTTCAGTGCGGTTGTGCCAACCGTAAATCCAAGTCCCTCTTCCCAGAAACACGTTTAGCTCAACATCTAAACCCTACAACCTGACTACCCTAAACCCTACTTACCTAAACCCTCATTACCCTATACCCTAAACCCTAGACCTTAATTACCTAAACCCTCATTACCCTATACCCTAAACCCTAAACCTTGGCCCTTCTCAAACCTAAAGCTCAGCCCCTTCTTATGAGCTTGTAGGGTTCACGGTATGGGGTAATGAGGGTTTAGGCTGTAGGGTAACTAGGGTTTGGGTAATAAGGGTCTAGGGCTTAGGGCGAGTAGGGTTGAGGTGTTTAGAGTTTAGGATAATGAGAGTTGAGGGAGATAGGGTTCCTAGGTTGTTTTGATAAACCCAGGAGCCCTTGTATTCCATATGCAGCCCTGGTACCCTGACCCGCGCTTGCCCAGTTTGCAGGAGCCCCGCGTGCCCTTCTTTCTACTCCGGCTCTAGCCAACCTCTTACTGTGGTCTCCTTAGGAATTACATCTACATTCTATTATAGTATAACCCAAAGGAGTTATTACAAATAGCATTTTTATTATAGGCCCAAGGAGATTACAGCTTATACCATTTGTACTTGTCCTGTTTCGCTTGCGGAGGAGGCATGGGGAAGTTGTGACATGTTTCCCCCTTGATGCGGCAGTTCATCTCTAGCATAAAGCCGCCGTCCAAACCTTAAACCATAACGCCTAGACCCTGAACGCTCTTGCATTTATTCTTGCCATTCTAGAGAGGGCTGTCGCCTGGCCATGCAATGGTGCCCAATTCGCGACTTCTGCGCCAAGGCCAAAATCTTCATGATATTGTGAGGGGAGTTCAGTGTTTGGGGGATGTACATGCAATCTCAAATGCCTACAGCTTGGCAGAAACTATGCCATGATAAGTGGGTGTAGTTAGCCCATAGAAGTGTAGGTAACTGGGGTTACAGGTACTACTCTCCCGCAAACCGCCTCCTGGCCCTAAACCCTTATACCTAAACGCTTAACCCTAAACTCTAGGCCCTAAACCCTTATACCTAAACCCTTAACCCTAAACTCTAAGCCCTAAACCCCTATACCTAAACCCTTAACCCTAAACTCTAGGCCCTAAACCCCGGAAATCAGGCTTATTGCCCCTTCTGGTGCTGTCGCTGGTTGCCCCGCGCTGTTTCGCTGGGAGCCGAGCTAGGAATGGCAGAAGGTCATGGCTTCCTTCAACTGATTTAGGGTTTAGGGTTTAGGGTTTAGGGATTTCATAAGGATTGGATACAAGTTACCAAAGGGTTTTATAGGGAACAAAGACAATAGTGGAAGGCTGTAGGATCAGACTTCTTCCTGAAAGGATTCTAGAAAGATAGGCAAGCCGCTCAAGGCATCCGGACACGTTATGAAAGCACAGGGCTCTCTTTGCGTTCTCAGACCGGTCCAAAGAGACAAGAAAGCTTTGATTTCAGGCTTAGGCCTGAGCCTTAAACACATAAGAAACAAGCTTAGTGTTTAAGATTTAGGGAAGAAATGTCCCGTCTGAGTCGGGATCCGCGCTCCCTCTAGGTGAATCCTAAACCGTATACAATCCCTAAACCCTAAACCCTAAATCCTAAACCCTAGATCCTAAACCCTAAATCCTAGACCCGAAACCCTAAATCCCCTACACCCTAAACCCTAATCCGCCCCAACATCCACGCAAGGTCGCCCCGCTGCGGCCTCCGCCTACAAGAACTTTCAGGGTCCAAACTCGGGCCGCTTTCTGGGTCGGGAGCTCAGGTGCATAGGCCTTGAAGGGTTTATCAGGGACATATACACACATATATAGATCTATATATAGAATTATGTGCATATAGGGGTAGTTGGAAAAGAACTTCGAAACTTGTGTTTAGGGGTTAGGGTTTAGGATTTGGGGTTTAGTGATGAGGGTCTAGGGCAAAGGTAGTCCTTGAATGGGTGTATATGGGTTATATAGGGCTCCTAAACCCTAAACCCTAAACCCTATGTAGAGGCGCATAGGGATGATTCTGCGTCCGCGCTCCTTGTTCCCAGTCCCCGCGCTCTGCCGCTGCCATGGTATGGTCCCCATCTGAAGATGAAGCCATATGAGCTACAGTCTAAACTCCTTCAAGAGGTGTTGTATACATATACATATATATATAGGGTTTTATATGAGGGATTTCTTCGCGGTTATTAACGAGGATACTAGGAGTTTAGTCATGTCTATACATCCTACGAATTGTGAACTCTCCTAAAACCTCTCTGAACCCTCTTTCCTACCTGATAAATCCTCACTACAAGCTCTGCTTCCAACGTTTTCAAACCTTCATACACTCTCTGGAACCCCTCAGAAAACATCTTGAAGCCTATAAGGAGCCACTGTGAGAGCTTTGAACCCTCTACAAACCTTCTTTTACCCTTAATTATAGCACCTCCCTAACCCTTTCTATTAACACTATACTTTCATTCCAATGTAAACCTTTAATTTAAGCCACCAAGCCCAAGCCACAGGACCACCGGGGGGGGGAGCGGGTAGCTTAATCATACACCATCATGGGGCGGGGGAATGGGGGAGGGGGGATACACGTGAATGCTGAGGCATGTAGGATTCAAGGTTTAGGGGTTCGCAGTTTTGACATTCAGGGTAAGCGGCTGAGGGTTTGGAGGGTTGACGGTTTAGAGTTGTGATGCTACTCCTGCTGCAAGGGCTTTGTTCGGTTTCGGGTTCCGAGCTGTAGGGTTTGAGCTTCGGTCGGGGTTTCCGGCCGGACCTCTCCAGGTGTACTATTGGACTGCTTAATAAGCCCATGACTTCACCACAGGACAGGCTGCGGGGTCATAGGGTTTACATGGCTAAGTTGTCGTCATGGCATCCTTGCCTAGGAGGAAACGAAGGAATGGATCCCAGTGTTACGTCACGTTTAGCGTTCTACCCAGAGTCTTCTATGTGGCTCGAGTCGAAGGTACCCTAAACCCATACCCTAAACCCTGACATACGAAAACCCTTTACAGGTGATGTATAGGAGCTTCATGTCAAAATTTAGGGTTTGGGGTTTAGGGGGTTTCAGGGGTCAGGTTTTTGAAGGGACGCATTGTACCTCAGCCCAGCCTGGAACACCCAGCCCAACTCTTGTTTAAGGTCCTGGGCCCGATCTGGGGAGCCATTAACAGGGACCCCATTTGTTGGTAATCATTGTTATATGGACTCCGAAAGTTCTCTAACTTTGCCAAAGCATCACATATGGAGCGTCCTTCCTTGTAAGGTCTTCTAAACCCCGAAAGCTACTGTCATTCTGACGATTGTACTACTACGATCATTCTGGGGCTCCTATGATAGTGGAGCAGACTGCGAATCCACCGAGTCCAACAAGAAGCTGCTGATTAATTTCGGAGTGTCCCCAAGTTGTGGATCTGTTTTGGTGGTGTAGCCCTTGGCGTTTAGGCGATAAGGATCCCCTATGCATTCGGGCAGCCGCTTTGAGCAATGCCATTCCTATGAACCTCCCTGTGCACCCAAAATCCCAAACCCTCAACCGTAAACCCTGAACCCTAAACCCTGAACCCCGAACCCTCAGCCCTGAACCCTAAACCCTAAGCCCGAAATAGTAGTTTCCATTTTATGTTCCATTATCCCTATATAACCCCTATATACCCCCCATATAACCCGTACATATCCCCTATATAACCCATTATAGTAGTTTCCATCTTCTTTTCCATTATTAAACCCTAAACCCTAAACCCAAACCCTAAACCCTAAACCCAAACCCTAAACCCTCAACCCCAAACCCTAGACTTCCAAGCAAGGACCGGTTACTCTCCTCAGAGCCTGTGGATGTTCCGTTGAACGCTACGGGGCTCTCCAAGCAGCTGCAGGAGGGAAAACCCTACATCCCTAAACCCTAAAAGCCTAAACCCTGAAGGGAGGGGTAGTCTTCAGGAGTTGGAGGGTGCAGGGTCTGGGAGTCTACAGTTGGAGCCAGGAGGTTGGGGGAAATAGATATAGGGTTTAGGGTTTAGGGCTTAGGGTTTTTTTTAGGGTTGGATAGGGTTATAGGGATTATGTATGGATTGAACAGGGATCTTTAGGGGTCATGTGGGTGGACAAGGATCATACCATGCAGACGCAAAGCCCTTCATGGTCAGGATTCAAGACTGTTGCACATTCGGGGAGTGTCCAACCTGTGCGGGACCATGTTCATTTTGAGACAGAGGGATGTGGCCTTCAAACTTTGAGAGTAGCTGTGGTTGCGCGTTTCATTTCAGGCTCAGGTCTTCAGTGTCAGGAGCGCTTTAGGGTTTTTAGTCCCTCTTAAGAAGATAGAATATGGTTTTGGGTGTATTATAACAAGATTCCCATATACCCTATATTCTATCCAACATAGGGGGTCATATACAGAGCTCTTGTCAATAGCTCATGTGGTACATACTTGGGCCCCAAGATAGTTGCATGGAAGCACCTCGGCGGCCTGGATGGGTGCTACATACCCAAATGAGCCCTTTGGGTTAGGCTTAAGATTGCACGGTAGATCATGGCAGTTGATGTGGGGACAATACGGAAAACGGCATGGGCGTGCGAATGCGTAGATTACATGTTACATATCCCTTAAAACAACTAGGTAAACTACCGTTCCCTGCGCCGCGGGCCACGAAGAAGCATCCCCCGGAAAGAATTGGAATCTAACATGGGCGCTTCCAAAGATGGACTACAGGCGACCCCCTGTTGGTCTGGGCGGAGTGAGAGACCCTCCTGCTTCAAGTGAGGAGCTTCTACAGGGGAGTATGCAAGCTGTAGATTTGGCTTGATAAACTTCTTTCTCGCCAGGCTTCACAGCGCAAATGGGAACAGATTCGTCCTGTTCGCCCGTAGGCCATGTTACGAGACGTCCAAGACTTTCACATACACCACGGTGGGTTTACAGCATCGTCAGAGAGAACAGCATATAATCCCTTTCTAATCCATTATAATAGCTTCCATTTTTATTTTCCATTATCCCAATATAACCCCCAACATGCGATCTAGCAATCCCAGACCCCCTAAAGGATCCCAAAAATGGAACCCCCTAAAAATCCCCTAGTTTCCCCAATG
>CAJNIZ010038657.1:50385-63837 GCA_905231905.1 Symbiodinium pilosum
CATACCCCAATCCAAACATGCGTTTTTGACCACGGTTTAGCCGCAAACACCCACATGGTATTCTGCAATGCTTGCAACAAGCAATGACCCGGCCATGTGAGGGCCCTGACAGAAACAATGATTATGAAGCTGAATCGTAGAAGTGTTTCTACGGATCCTATGCCCTGAGTGCCTCATTCGATGCGTATGAATCCTCCAGGGTACGTCATGAAAACCAGCTTTGTATATATGTGTATATATACACATATTTATAGTAGTTCAAGCATAGGCGCCCAAGCAGCCAGGAAGCCAGGATTCGATAGGATACTTCAGGACGACCAGCTACTGAGAACGGGGTACGGTATAAGCGTATGTGTCCTTGGGTGACTCACGCGTGCAGAGGTTCTCTTTCGATCTGGGGCGCGCGCCCAGAGAGCAAGGGCAGCGTGGGGTGACTTTGGCAAGGCAATCTGCTTAGCTATGCATTGCGGCATGCCAACACGCACGCATTGACCCCTTTAAAGGGGGTTTATAGAGGTGGCATAGGTCTATATATATATAGCTGGTTGTCAATTATGGTCCCTTTTTGGGTACCCTAAATATTAGGGGCCGTATTATAATAGGGACCCAAAAAGGGACCATAATTTTGACAACCACCCATATATACGGGGCATCTAGGTACATTCAAGGTGGAGGTCCTGGGGTTTAGGACTATTTGCAGGTCCATGGGACCCAGTGAAGACCTATCGCTGGGGCTAGAAGCCTTAGGGTTCAGGTATAAGTTATAATCCAACTCATAGTCTTCTTGCTGGCCTTATATGGGTTACCCCTTTGTAGCCCCCTTCTAAGTAGTTAGGGGTGCATTCTACATGATGTTTAGTAAGGAACAAGTTTGTTAAGTACTTTGGCTTCTATATTACTCGGAGGGTCAGGGGGACTTGGTGAGTGGGTTAATATAATAACCCCTATTATCCATGTAGTTTCCAGTATTAACCTACTTGCTAAGTCTTCCTGACCGGACCAACCCTGAGCCCAAAGCCTGCTCTAAACCCTAAAGAGCAAGCCAGGCTTCGACTGTAGGTATCCCTAAACCCTCAACCCTCAACTGTATTCCAATACATGTAGTAATGAACTTGACCCGACCCTAACAGATTAATCGTATTAAAAGGAGTTTAGGGTTTAGGGTTTATAGGGCCTAAAGGTTGAGGGTGTGGGTTTACAGGGCCTTAAGGTTGAGGGTGTAGCGTTTCGGGTTCAAGGGCTTCAGGGTTCAGAGTGCTAGTAGCAAGGAGCGAAAGCATGATCATATTGAGATCCATAAATCCCCCAACTCATGGAAATCTCACATATATATATATATTACCATTGTCTACCTGGGGATTGCTCACGCACACCGGGCGGGGTCTTGGAGTTTGGCGATTCGGGGCTGATCATTCCTAGGTGTCATAATGTCCGTACTTCAAAGGTCATTTTGCGCTTTGCCCAAAATAGGGGACCCCAAGATAGATCTCAATATATTATAATCCTCATTATGGGGACCTCCAAAATGGTATCCCTAATTTTGGGAAACCCGCATTTACACCCCTGAAGGCCCTTGAAATCGGGTTAGCGGCCCATAGCTGCATTCAGATTACAAAGGTAGCCCGGAATAGCCTTCAAAATTCTTCCTGGCCCAAGAGTAATTAATCTCAACTATACAGAGCGGGTTTTGGTTACCCGAAGCCCCGAAACAAGGACCCTACAATTATCATATGATCCTGATAAGCTCCTCCTTGTAAAGGGTTGGGGACCTAGTAATTTCAATATGGCCAAGTCTAGAATCCTTATACATTCCGTCATATTAATACCTGTATTCCCTTTTGGGCATAACCCCTGGCAAAATCCTGCTATTCTCCCCTATGATAGTACCTATTCCCTTACAGCAATTTCGTCATACCTCTAGTTGCCCAGTTTCCTCTTCATTCCGCAGCTTGTTTTTTCTCCATGATTGGGTTAATTTTCCTAAATCCTATATCAGGCTAAACCCTAAACCCTAAGCCCTAAAGTTTCCATGGCATTGCCCATTTGATTTTTCGTTTGATTCTTCATGACTAAGAGGGCTTGTATCAGGGCTTAGGGTTTAGGGTTTAGGGCCCGTAAACTACCTCACTAAACCCCAAAAGTTGGCATCGTTGCTTCGGTTTTCTCATTTTCTTCCATCCCCCTTTAGATATTCCCAAATATGCATGCCTTCATACCACCCTTTCTAAATTCGGTCTCTATCTTATGTTGCATGTCTTTTCCATTTGTTTGGGGATAACTCCTTAAGCCGCTAAACCTGAAACCCTAAACTGAACCCTAAACCCTATTTGACCCCTATAACTTAGGAGGACCTCCCCACCCTGTAATGGTGGTATAATAGGAATATAAGAGGACCCTAATATAATCCTTATTGTCCATAATAGTCACTATTACTGGGTGGGGGGTCCACCTAACCTATCACTCCCTATATCCCCTGCTGAGGGATCCTGATAATCTGATTTCTCGAGCCCTTCCTCAGGCGCGTGTTGTGGGCTTCCCCAGCAAGAAGTCTTCCGCGATGCAGGACGATGGGATGCCTTCATCCTAAATCCGTAAACCTCTAAACCCCTAAACATCTGAACCCCTAAGCCCCTAAACCTTGAACCCTAAACCTACATACAAAACCTAAACCCCTAAAGCCTAACCCCTAGTCCAGAGTGGATCTTAGCTGCCAGCAGGTGGTAAAAGGGGCGCTTTAAAAAAAGCCTAACCCCTAACCCTAAACCCGAGAAGGTTTTGGATGTAGAGGCTTAGGTTTCAGGATTTCCCAGTCCAGGTTTTGTAGGCGTGGGTTGTCAGGGTGGGGCTTGGGTTGCAGAATTAAGAATGCCGGTGTAGGGTTACGGTTATAGGGGTTACATAGGGGTAATATATTGGGATAAATGGAAAATAAAATGGACACTACTGTTAAGGGTTTAGGGTTCGAATTTTGAAGTTAAGCGCGCAGAGTTGAGGGAGGACGGTTTCAGGAGTCACTTCGCTGCTGGAGCGTTCAAGACTTAGGGTTTAGGGCTCAGGGTTAGAAGTCGATTACACACATTAGGGAAAGAGTCTGGTGACGTGGTCCTGTAGCACACGCAAAAGTTTCGCATATTGTACGATTAAGGTCAATCACGGCTGCACCAAGTAAGATCACATGTCTCTTTGAAGCTTTATAGTCTGCAAACAGCTGGAGGACGTAACCTGATTCTATTTTGGGGACTACAGTGCCCCAACTACTTCAGGCTTTTTTTATCTGCGCTGAAGCATTCCAACATGTCGTCTCTTTGTCCTAAACCCTGTTAAAGAAGTGGAGGTGAAGCGCACATGTTTCGGTGTCTTCTGCAAAGTTGTGAGATGTCTTAACCCTAAGGTCCCGAAGTGTGTAATCTGCACGGCTACGAAGTACTTGGACGTGTGCGTCACCGTTGTCAAGGATCAGCGGAGTCCTGAAATAAAACCCCAACCCTAAAGCCCCCAGACCTTCAAACTCGAAGCTGAAAAGCCAGTGGCGAGCTGGCGTTACTTTGAAAAGGTTGGAAGTAATGGCTCGTAGTACGTATAGGATCTTAATCCTGGGTCTTTCTATAAGTTTTCTATATGCCATACTTGAAAACCCTGCAAACGCAATTGGGAGCCCATAGTCAGGACCCGGAGTGCAGGTAGGACTCAGTCTCTACACCTGATGATTTGGAGCTCATGGTTAGGAGTTTTGTTTTTGGGCCAGGAAGAATCGACATCGGAGCGACTTGCTAAGGCGGGCATTGGATTTGGAGAGACATTTGGGGGTTCCGCAAATTCGGGAGCCCCTTTTACAGGACATTATGGGGTATATGCAGAGATGATAGGGATTAGGGTTAAGGTTTCCGAAAGTTGGTAGCCCTTTGCAGCAGTAATGTTGGTAGTATAGTGGGATTTATATTTGAACTCCTTATCTGTGGAGATGCGGGGATCTGGGTTCACATCTGTTATGGGAGCTACGTGCGGGAGTCTTTGTTTGAAGGAATACTCATGTGTCAACAACAATGTCGTGTTCGTGCGTTGTGTACCAATGACAGGGCTGAACTGTCATCAGTGTTCAAGCGCAAGATGCACAACATGCACTAACAGTTTAGAATATGCGGCGCACAATGTTTTATTCATGGTCTCCCCCGATCAGACCCCCATGTAGACCCTAAACCCAAACTTTAAACCCTGAACACTAATAGTCCCTAAGAACCATATATATATATATATATTCACTAAAGACCAACGATGGAGCAATATGGAAAAAAGGCCGCTTTTGGGCTTTGCGATCTGCAGAGCGCGAGTAGGTGTGGGCTTCGGAAGAAAAGGGACTTTACTGGGAACCCCAAACAGGGAACCCGTTTACAGTAACTGTTCTTAAAAGGGATTTAAAGTTAAAGCCTAAACCATAAACCCTAAACCCTAAACCCTTGTGTTACTTGTTCCTCTGGGAAGGAATGACCAAAGGTGCGTGAGGTTGTAAGCCTTGGGAACCATGACATGTAGATCCTGCTCCCTAATACTAAAACACCCCAATGTTAACATCATAAACCCAGGGGGCTAAGAAATTTCAAATGCGAACTTCATTGCTAATTTAACTTTCGTTGGTTTTAGTTAGTTTTTTAGTAGCTTCTAATACAGTGTTAAACCGATCTGCAAAAAATCATTAACGGGCCCTCATTCGATTACAACTGATTATAACATGAGTAATTGCGCTGAGCAACTCTACTCAAGTTGATGCCCTGCAAACCTAGGCGCAGATTGATAGAGCGTAGTCATCCTGGCGTTGCCGAGCGCGTTGGTTTGTGCCCGTATGTGGCGTCGGCGGGCGCCCTCTTCGAAGAAGAGCAGCTTGGAGCTCGGTGCGTGTTTTCCCTTTCCCAAACCCCCGTTGACAAACGGACATGTAGGTTGCATGCCTTTCGCTGCCTGTGGGAGATTCTGGACAACATTCCCGTGTGTGCTGACTTCTTAGGTCTTGGGGGCTTTGTGGTCAGTCGTCTTAGGTCTTGGGAGCCTGTGGTCAGTCAGCAAGGCATGTCTACAAAAGAGATGCCTTGCTCGATCTTGCCCGTGCAGTTGATGAGCAAAAGTGTGATTGCTTGGTTGCGACATGTTTTCGTGACAAGCAAATTCCCGAGATGCTGCAGACAATCCCTGGACTTGGTGTTGTCTACCTTGCGCGCAGGAAATCAGCGCCTGGCCCATGCCAGGCGTCAGTCCCTTTGTGTGTGCGTGTGTGTGCATGCGTGTCCCGAAGCCTTCCGCTACCAGTGATCATCTGAGCAGCATCTGATTCCAAAAGCAGTCAGCTGCTATGCTTGCCTTGGTCCTCGCATGCCTTGTGCCAGGACTTGCTGCATTGCCTTGCAAGACGCGCCCATTCGGGATCTCGCAGGCTTGCTGCCTGGCCAAGGCAGGCTGGCCTTTGACATGGACTTGGCCAACAAAGAGCATATTTTTCTGGGTGAGGTTGTGGAGGTAAACGCGATGCTCGAACCTCGTCTCACTCAGAGCTAGGCCGGGTTGCCTGCAAGCCTCCCTTTTCGACGTCGTGTTTGGACGGAGCACGACTTCAGAACCACTTTGCAGCCAGTGAGGCAGGTAGGGTCAACAGCAAGGCTCATCTGTGTCTGCGCGTGAGTTTGGCAGCTGCTAGTCGCTGAGGTTGCCACACGAGGGAGCCAGCCATGGGACAACGCAGGCGTCGCGCAGAAGCATCGTCCACTCCGTTGCGGCCGCCAGCTCACCGCGAGCCGCGCAGGCAGGCGATCCGTAAGAGCGTCGCAGCAACAGTGCTTCGTGTTCGGGATTATATCCCGCATGCTCTCCATACGTCCGGGGGTCCCTTAGGGCGCGCCCCCTCTTTTGACTCCCCGATACAGCCTACAACTCAAGCCCGAAATCCGGAGCGGCTCATACGAGCAATGGTCAACATTAGGCTTACCAAGCGACCATGAAGGGTGGACATATTGTCCCTTCAGTAGTTTAGTATAGTCCCCAACATATTTCCTCATAAAGATCCATTTCTACTAGTGCTGTGGGAAACATTGAGGGTAGCTCATATGCTACTGTTACAAACTGTGAAGGTATTCGTATATGTATACAGATGTAGAGCATCCTTGCCTATGCTTCCTTCATTCATTCTTCTCTGAAGACACTTGAAAGAACGTACATCCTGAACTCCTTCAACCTTCGAGCGCAACCGCTTAAGCCCTCAGCCGTAAACCATCAGCCCCAACCTTTCCAGCTCATCCGCAATCGTCCCTACGTTGTGGCCGTTGCGCCGCGGAAACGTCAGCTTGAGGCTTTGCAGGACCGCTGAGAAGACTAAGTTTTAGTGTGTGTAGGGTTTATCAGGTTCAGGGACGTAGATGAAGCCAATAGTGATCTAAGGCTTGTGGTCCTTGACGCAAGGTTCAGGACCTTGTCAGGCTACAGCGGCATGTAAGCTTTCCTGGGGGCCTTCAGACTAGCACCTGGTAAGAGAGTCGCCAGTAGGTTAGTCTTATGTTCACTATTATCACTGTTGCTGATATCGTGATGAATATCATTGTTACTGTCATCATCATTATTATGATTACCGCCCTTGTCGGTGCTTTCATCATTATAATTATTGCCCTTGTCGGTGTTTTCATCATTATTATTATTACCACTTGTAATGTTATTCATACTTTGTTGTTATTTGATCATAATGACATTGCTCTTATAACTCCCCAAAATGAGGGCTGTCAGGCTTAAACTTTAGGCTCGTTTGGGGTGGCAAACTTCAGAAGGGGTGAAGAGTGAGTTTGGGCTGCAGGGACGTTTGGGGGTTTAGGGCGTAGCGATTTGAATCGATGTGTTTTGGGGACGTTGAGGGTTAGCCGAGGACTCACCATAACAACGTGCGGGTTTGAGTTTTGCAACTTGCGGGTGAAGATTGTGTAGCGGTGTTTGGATGTTCTAGTTTGATTAAGATGCTTTTCCTGGTGCGACGTACCTTCCTCCAAACAACCCAGTAACCTCACATAGGTCCGTTTTGAAGCATAGGGCCCGTTTCAGATTCCATGAACTTGAGTTTGGGACATGTTTGACAAACATCGAAGTGCATGCTGTTTTACGGTACGGTTTACGGTACGGGCCCATCCATCTGGAACAGGGGTTTTTTGTTATATTTATGATTTGCCCTTGAACCCTAAACCCTATGTATCCTTGCAGGCCCTGTCAAGGGACAGCCTTTACTCTAAGAAACCATGTTAAGAAAAAAAGCGCAACTGGGGCTGGCTTCTTGCGGCGTCCGTCAGCATCCAGAACATCCTGGAACATAAGCCCCCCCGATTCTCAATATGCCCATGGTGGTATACTATAGTAGAAACACTGTACAAAGAATATTAGTAACACATGGGGACTACCTGATATTCTGGATTCAAGGGTATACGACTGAGGGATCCTATGCTTCCCCCCTCCCCCCCAATTATTGCTTCTCCCCAAAACGAGCGCCCAATGAAGTCCAATTAGGCCTTCTTGATGTCTTCCTTGCGGGAGGGTGATAAGGGGGTGTAGTATAGGGATGTATAGGGTGACGCACCAAAGGCTAGCGCTTTTTGCGTTAAATTAATCCGAAATGCTAAACCTTACAGTCTTCCAAGCTAACATGGAGCTTGAAGAGTGCACCCAGAGTGCACCCATGCAGACGTTTGTCCTTGAAAAAGAAAGCCAACTATGGGGTTGGATTCTGGTTTGGGGAAGGCTTAGTCTAATCCTCCAATGAAGCTGGAAGAATGACATAGGTTTTTTGAATCAACCGTCGTATAGCATGCCACGAGACCTTCTCCTAAGTGCATAAACCCTTGTGTTGTACCAGGAGCTGTCGCAAACCCCAGGGGTCAAGATGCTCCTGGTGATGCTGAATGCCAGGGCCACACAATCCCTGGAAGTTCTCTGAACATTTTCGATTAGCTTCTGTTACCTTAAAAACTCAGAACCAGCTGAAATCATAATTTCAATCAGGGTTCCAGCAGCTAAGAGACGCCAGTCATTCCAAACCACCGCCTATAATATAGGTGTAGTCCTCAAACCCTAGACCCTAAACTCTATCCTTTTCAACCTGAATCCTCAGCCTTGCTTGAGCTCCTACCCCCAGACTTCGGTTCAGGGTTTAGGGTTTAGGTTTTTTGCTTATCCAAGTGATAAGGCTTCAGGTTGGGGCTTAGAAAAACAGCAAGTAGCCCCCCCCAGCTGAAAGTTTCCTCCTGTTGACGGAAAACTGCAGCACTTGGTTTAGGCTGGGTACTACCCCCGCTCATTAACAGTTGGATGTGATTTTCAATGTAGTAATATGTAGCCCTTAATATGGCCTCTCTTTAGACTGTTAATGGGTGGGGGCAGGACCCAAGGTTTAGGATGAGCCTGTGAAGCACTACCCTTCCCAAACCAAGCTAGACGGAACCTCCCTGTGGCCTCTTTTGATGAAAAGAGCCCAAACCCTAAACCCTAAACCTTGAAACCTACCCTAGACCCTAAACCCTTGACAGGCCTTTTTTGGGTTGGGAGGGTCACTGCTCTTTACCTCCATGCGCCTTCTTTTTTTTGAGCTACCAGCCTCGAGTTTAGCAATTTGTCGTGGGAATTCCGTTTGAATTGACCTTCGAGCCTTTAAGGGTTAAGAACCACTGCCCCCCACTAATGGAACCCCACAACCTCCTTCCCCAAAAAGACATATTCCCAACATAGCAGTGATTACCGCATATCAGCTGGATTTGTGTTATCAGGGAATTATGGGTGTCATCTGGGCAAGGTGATTCTTTGTTACAAAAACATGTGTACAGCAGGGATTGGGGTGACCTTCATATTCTCCAGCAAATGCATTGTTGATGGTGCGGCGATATGCTAGACAGGTTATGTGACCAGACATAAGCTCCCCCCCTAGGTAGATAGAATATAAGGTGTAGGGGCATCTAAATACAATATACCCAAAGCCATATTCTACCTACTTAAGGGGACCATAAACTCTAAACCCTCACCCCTATATAATATAGTCTTAAGTAGTTTCCATGTTCTTTTCCATTATCCCTATATAGCCCCTATAATTCTATCTACTTAAGGGGGACTATTCACCCTGAATCCTAATCCTTATATAATATAGTAGTTTCCATGTTCTATTCCATCATCCCTATATAGCCCCTATAATTCGATCTACTTAAGGGGGACTATATGGTTTCTCAATCCCAGAAGCCAGAGCAGCGGTTTGCCAAGGTCCGAGAATCAAAAGTCTGTACAGTTTTCTTGCGCCCTAAAGCCGACCCACTACATATTGAGATAATGGAAAGACAATGGAAACTACTATTTGTAGTATATTGGGGTTATATTTAGGGATAATGGAAAATGGAAACTAGTTAATGACACTTCATCAACATTTCCTTATGGGATCACAAAAGGGAACGCCAAAAATCCTTACCACTGCTGCTTTGAAGCTCCTTAACCTTTACGTAGTACTTAGAGGTCCATGGGTAAACAGTCCCACTCATGGACACGCCAGGCGACCCATATGATAATCCCGTGCGCATCTCCAGTGTCCGTGTAATTTTCCATTTGATTCTTCCTCCTTATATCGTCGAATATCCACGTGTGTCCATAACCTCCCTACGCAATCTAAAATGTCGTCCCTGTATTACCCTAAACGCTGAACCCTAAACCCTTAACCTGCTATCCCTACTTTGGGTTTTGGTTGTCAACTCCCTGAACCCCTGACGTGGTCGAAGATCTGGCTCACAAGGCTCGGGTGAGATGCCTTCCAAAGGACTGCTTTCTGAACTGGGGTTCAGGGTTTAGGGTCAAGGGTTTAGGATTCTAGGGTTTACGGGTTGAGGGTTTAGGAGTTTAGGGGTTCAGGGGTTTAGGGCTTAGGGTTTGAGCGTTTAGGGCTCAGGGTCTCAGGTTTAGGTTAGGGTGTAGGGCTTGGGGCGGTATTAAACTGTTCAGAGCCATCTTATATTGAATGCCTTACAAAATCCCCTTCAATCTGAAAAAACCCTTCACCCTTAAAGGAATATGTAGAGGTTATTCTTGAGGTTTAGTGTTTAAGGCTGATACTACAGCCCCCTGCTCCCCGCCGGCAGTACATACGCCTGGTGATAATATGACATAATGGGAATATTCAATATTAGCGGGGGTGGGGAGTTATATGGGATTTTATCAAAACAATGGGCCTCTTGGGGAACTAGATTGTATGACGGCACCTACTATTTAGGGATAATTACCAGAATGGGACACAAATTTTGGAAACTGCCCATATGTTTCGGGAAAAGGATTATGTTGCTGAGGAGCCCATTCCAGGTGGGTAGTCTGCAGGTGGTCAGTCCCGCATGGGCCTGTGGTTTAGGGTTTAGGGTTTTGGGGGTTTAAGGGTTTAGGGTTAAGCTATGGGTTATGGGATTACTGCAGAAACAAACTAGCCACATGCAAGCCACCCACCTGTAGATGGCTTCAACTGTTCGGCCGCTTAGTTCCTATACAATTATATCTCAACCCAAATATGGGGTTTCCAAAAATTAGATAGGGCGTAGGGGGACCGTTAACCTGTAACCCTAGACCCTTAACCTTTACGCCTGAACCCTGAACCCTAAATCTCCAACCCTGGACCCTAAACCGTTAACCTTGAAGCCCGAACCCTTTACCCTAAACCCTTAAGCCTGGATCCTAAACCCTTAACCTTTTAGCTGAACCCTTAACCCTAAACCCTGAGCCTTCAAACCTGGACCCTAAACCCTTTACCTTTAAGCCTGAACCCTAAGCCCTAAACCTTTCACCCTACACCCTAAACCCTTAACCGGATACCGCAGGAGTGCAAAGACATCAGGAGCGAGGTAGCCATCGCTTCGAATCCAGTTTTCCATGCGCCTGGGACCATTTATGGGGGGTTCAGGGCTTAGGGGTTTAGGGTTTAGGGGTTGAGGTTTTAGTTTAGGGATTAGGGTTTAGGGATTAGGGTTTCCCAAAGTTACATTTAAAGGGCTTTGGGTGGCCGTCTATTTCATAGTACGTAGGATTTGGGGTTACGGGCCCAGGGTTTGCCAAAATTACCTTTGAAGGGCATTCTTAGGGGGTTAAACATATAGGAATACATAGGATTTAGGGTGACGGGTTTGCCAAAATTTGGGCCTAATTAGGGGTACATACACTTTTTGGGTCCCAAGTAAGGGTTATCGTGTATTGCAGTTTCTATTGGGGTTCCCTGATTCCCCTACTATTTCTGGAAATTACCATATTCATGCGATAATATCCGAGGATCTCCAAAAAGGCTTGTACAGTACCTGTCGGGGTGCAATCTGTTTATTAATATATAGACATAGCGAGTATCAGGCCACGATATTGCCTGACCCGCCCCCGCCAGGCAACAGTCCCATACTGTGCTAATCACAGTCAAGACGCCCCTACTGATACCTAATATGGTGGGACAATACCCATAACATGAAGCCGCCACCAGGCATAAGGTTTTGCGATTTGCACCACTCCTTGGTGTTAGGGGTATGCTGTACAGAACTTTGTGGGTTGCGGATGGCATGTGATCTGTATACTCAAGTTTTTTGTGGATTCTTCTCCAGGGAGCCTGGGATAGTAGTAGTCGTTCTTCCGGATGTAATGTATAGGCCTTAGAGGAAACAGGAATGATACACATCCGAATCATCTCAAATGTGTCGTGATATTTTGCGTCCAAACCCTCTTCTACATAAAAAACCTCTACATCACAGGGATTAGGGTTTGGGTGTTTAGGGACTATGCTTTGGGGCTTGCTAGCGTGCCCTTTTACTTTCACCTTATGGAGTTCATACTGTTGTGATGTAGCAAAGTACCCTGGGCATCCGAAGAGCCCACAGCAGGTACTATTTGTATACTTTAGGGCCCAAAGTAGGCTATAGTCTAAACTTCTAGTCTCCCCCTTAATAACCCCTATAGTAGTCCCCTTTAGAATCCCCTAAATTACCCCTTAAGGAGTTTTTAGACTTTCGCTGAAGTAGGGAAGTAGGGTGTCTAGGCTTCGATGCCCAGGGCTAAGGGCTCCATAAGGCAGCCTTGTGCTGCGTGCAGCTAAGCAAGTTGGTCTCAGGGCGTTCACGCAGGGTTGAGACCCAAGCCATGTGAGTAGTATTTTATTCGGGGATACTATGGTACCCAATAAAAAGTAAGACTATATCCTCCTTTTGGGGTATAGCATTTTATACAAGGAATATAATCTTACTAGGTTCAACCACCAAAAAGCACTGCTCATGTGTGCACCTTTTGTTTTTCAGGCATTGCATGTTATTTCCTACCTATGCCCCCATCAAGACTGTTCTAAGATAATTGCTGAGGCCTTTTGTTGTACAACATGCATGTATCCTGTGCGGACTTCCCAAAAGGAGGAGCCACTTAGACAAACCCAGGTACATAACTTTGAAGATAAAGATGCAAATTTTGCCTGGAAATTCCCTACCCTAAATGCTGAAACCCATCAACCCCAAATCCTAAACCCTAAACACGACTCTTGCCGACCAGGCGCGCTTCGTGGGGCCCAAAGGGGAGGCTCTCAAGAGCCGGAAGTAAGAAGGGTCGGGAATACTTCGCCTGCTTACCAGAGTTTAGGGTTTGGGGTTTAGGGTTTAGGGTTTAGGGTTCAGAGTTTAGGGTTGAGCGGAGAAAGGGTTCAGGGGATAAAGGCCCACGTATATAGGACAATGTATGGTTATTTAGGGGTAATGGAAAATGGAAATTGGGTTTGAGTTACTGTCGATGTTTTTGTTTCCATGGGACCATGAGGCTTTAACGTAGAGGTCCTTCTTGTTGTCTAGTAGAGTCCCTAATATGCTTCCTAGTAAGGAACCCATGTCCATTAAATTATGCAGGAAACATTGACCGTAGCTCATGTATGCTTCCAATACTATACTGCGCCCTTACACTGGGCAATTTAAAGCAACCTCACCCGACCTTATTCTAAATGGTGGTTTATATAGGGAATATTACCAAAATGGCCTTGGATTGGGAGTTGAAATTGATATAAATTACCCTGCTTGCACCATGCAGCTGTTGGTCGTCTTGGTCTTGAAGCTGCCATTTTTGCTTCTGTTTGTCAGCCTGGTTACGATTGGACAAGTCGTGGGTATTTCACAACAACTAGCTCAAAGGATCCTAAGTACCTATATAGGGAATACTCACCTAACCCGAAACCCTAAATCCTAAATCCTAAATCCTAAACCCTAAACCCTAAACCCTAGACCCTAAACCCTAAACCCTAAATCCTTACTTGGTACCATACAGATACTTAGGATCTTTTTTGGGCCAGGGATGCCCGGGATCATAGACAGATTGTAAGGGTTGCTGTGGGAAGCACAGGAAGATGGAGTCCCTCGCCCTAAACCGCAAGCCACGCAAACCCTATGGGGTTTAGGGTTAAGGGTTTAGCCCTAAACC
>CAJNIZ010038668.1:3170-23986 GCA_905231905.1 Symbiodinium pilosum
TGGATTATAGGTGTTATTAACCTACTTACTAAGTCCCCATGACCCTCCAAGTAGACCCGAAGCCCAAACCCCAACACAATTAAGTGGTTCAGGGCTCAAGGTTCAAGGTTTACAGAGTTGGTCGTTGAAGGTCTAGGGTTTACGCTCAAACCCTAGGATTTAGGGACCCTAAGGGACACAAAGCCAACCAAACCAAAACAGGGAGCGCTGTTTTCAACCACGAATACTTCAATACTTATGCGGTTTATGGGAATTGTCGGGTTTTGGGTTCAAGGTTTAGGCGAAGGGTTTAGGGTTTAGGATATTTAGGGCTAAGGTTGGGTCTTTCCCCTCAAGGTAACAGTCCTTAAAAGGGTCTTACTGGCCTACTGTAACTCCGATTACCGGTGTTTTAACTGAAGGTGGAGTCACCTTATCAGTACTTGTCAGGCTCACACTCCCCAACACTAGTATGCAAACTCACAAGGGCTTGTGACAGTAGGGATGCGTAGGGTTTAGGGGCTTCGGGCTTAGAGTTTAGATGTTATTCTTCCCAAAAGCTAACATGAAAGCCCAACAGGGGCCCTGTAAAGGCTACAGTTCTCTTCGAAAGTACTTGTATGGGCTTCCATGCTCTGGAGGGTACTGTAGGGTTTACAGTGAGGAAATTGAGCACAACTTGGATTCCGGCAATATGGGGTATACCACGTGGTGTGCACCCCCTTTAGCCGTACACCGTACCCTGAACCCTAAATTTAGGGTTTAGGGTTTAGGCCTCAACCTCGTACACCTGACACACACCTGGACAATAATTCCGGTAAGTCGCCCCTAAACCCATCTGGACTTGACCAGGAACCCTGTAGATCCTAACCTCTGAGGCCAAAGCCCCACACCCTAAGCCCTGACACCCAAACCAAGTTTGGGGCATTCCCAACTCTATGTCCCTGAAAAGATCTCAGCTGTTTATGGGCGGGGGGGAGGGGGGGGGAGGCACAATTTGCAAAACAAAAAAGAACAGGCAACCGCCAGCGCAAAGCTTTCCAAAGTAATGGCCAGCTTCTTCAGATTGGGAAACACCTGCGCGGCGATTTGCCCTGAACCCTACACCCCAGAACCCCTAATCCGTGCAAATTCGGGTGCGAGGACTGCAGTTTAGTGCTTACAGGGCTTGGTGTTTGGGATTTCGGGCTTATGGTTTGGGGTTTAGGATTTTGTGTTTAGGCCTGGGGGCTTAGGATTTGCAAGTCCTATAGGGTCTGGGTTTAGGATTCAGGGTTGAGGGCTTAGCGGTAATTAATGATGGGACCACTTTATGGCCATACTCGTATGAGAAGGTCAACCCCCAAAGCCACACCACAAACATGAAGGCCGACATAATGCGCAAAAATTGAAACCAAAAACCTATAGTCCCCCTTGAGTAGCTGGAGTATGGGGTATAAGGGATCTTTATATAATTTACCCAAATCCATATTCTATCTGGTCAAGGGGGACTATAAATCTTCAACCCAACAACCCACCTGGTCTTCCTGGGACTTTTCGAGGCCCATCCACTGTGCCATCGGCAGCATCATGTTCCTAAGATCTTTGCAGCAAGGGTTTGGGTTCAGAGCTTAGAGTTTAGGGTTTGTGGCTTTGTTTTTCAGTTTGGTGTTTAGACTGTTGGGTTCAGGGCCTTGCGTTCCAGGATCCAGTGGTATATATAGAAACAAAGCCACGCCCCGGTAAGTACGTAAGTATAGGGATCCCTGACGTCGACCTTTAACCACTCTTTGCTCAGGCCGACACAAGGTCCGCTCGGAAAGGGCTAAACTCCTTGAAGAGCATCACGGCCCCTAAGTCCTGATCCCTAAGTTAGGGTTCGAATACTTCCCTGAAGACCACAAAAACCATGTGACAAATTGCATGTGGGCCTTGGAGTCCTTCCCTGACCTCTCAACCTCTACTCCTTAGCCTTAGCCTCAGTTTAGGGTTAGAAAGCCCAAGCCATGAACCCTACACCCGCAAGTCTCACATCCCAAACTTCAAAAAAACATGCCTGAACCCTAAGCCCTTACCCCACACCCTCCAAAATCACCGTACGACCCGTGTCTCTTTGGGGCGAGGAGTGGGGGTAGGGCGTAGGATTCTAAGAAGGTTACTCTTTCTCAGAACTCTACATACTATCTAGTTCAGGAGGTATGTCACTGTAAGCCTCACTAACTCCGTAAACACGAGTTGCTTGGCTTGCAATTCAGAACTACAAGCTCCAAAACCACTGAAGGCAGGAACTTGGAGAAAGTCAGGATTCGCAAAAGGGCTGTGTGGGGATTCCCAAAGTTACGGGGTACTTCCCTGGGGTCCTGAAAAAAGGATTCTAGCATTTTGGGGTTCACATTTTAAGGCTGAGGGTTTAGTTGTTAGGGTTTAGGACTCAGCCCTGAACCCAGCACCCTCTACACAAAAACGCCAAGGTTCTCGAAGGGGTATTTCGGGATCAGACGCCCGCGACCGGCATCTTGTACGGCTCCGGGGAGCAGGGATTTCGGAAAGTCGTTGAACACCTCAGCTGGGGATTCAGGGCTTTCTGGCCACGCGATTAAGGGTTCTGAGTGGAAACAAAGGCGTTTAGGGAGTGGAAAGGAAAATAGAAGCTACAATTCCAACATTCCTTGAGGTTCACGGTAGTTTTTGGGGTTAACGGCTCCCGAAGGGTTTGGGGGACTGAGTGGTTCAGGTCAGATACCTTTCAGGGGCTAATCTCTTCTAGCTACGAGTAATAAACCCACTCGAATACTACAATTGGACATTTCCTGGAGACCCCCCAATTTCCAGAAAGCCCTTGAAGAATGGTTTATCACAGCCAAGACTACTTGCAGAAGGGATCCCCATAATTTCTGAGGTCATTAGTATAGGGAACTGTGATAAGGAATCGGAATCCACACGAATTGCAAGCCGCCTTGGCTTTCTGAAACATATTGGTAGTTTTGGTATACAGGAAATGTACAAACATCTAGGTGCGGTTCTAATCTACTTTAATCAGAGTGCATCCCTTGGAAATCGTTTCAGAGTGACTCTTTGATGGTTTTACCTTGGCTTTAGCTAGACTTCAAATGTTCTGAAAATTCCATTTTTTCTGGACAGCAATTAATTTGGTTTAGTGCATTTAAGTAGAGCCTATTTAAGTATGCATTGAGCTTAATTCCATAGTTAGATGTGAACTAGACTTCTATGTTAGATTATGTTTGACACGGATTTTACTTGGATTCTAATCGGATTACAGTGGCTCTAACTAGGTTCGTATTGCCTGCCAATATTTCCTGCAATTTGATTCTTGGCTGACTTTATTGGGGTTTAGGGTCTAGGGTTCAGAGTTTAAGTTTTTTGCAATAACCACCCTGCCCGACACAGAAAACTGCCAGGTTTCGACGAGGGAGGATGGCGGCGATTTTTCTTTGAGGGAAGCGATTGTCTGGCGCTTTCCCCATATACAGGGAACCCAATATAGACCCTAATACACTATAGTCCTCATCGGTATTACTTTACCTGGACCCTCCAAGCTAGTTCCTTTTTGGGTGTGGTATGGTTTTTTGGTTAGGAATCTTATTAGGACTACCAAAAACGTATTACATTGGAGGGTCTAGGTAGGGACCCCCCAAAACTCCTTGCTTTTCGGAATCCCACGGAGGGGCTCGCTCCTAGGGATTAGGAGCTCTAGCATTCAGGCTTTACCCTTAATCATTTGAGCTATAGTCTAGTCCTAGTATCCCCCTTAATGACCCCTATACTAGTCCCCTAGATGATCCCCTCTGTAACCCCCTTTAAGGAGTTTAGACCCCTAAAACCTAAACCCTCAACTCTAAACCCTATAATCCCCTATATAACCCCCTTTAAGGAGTTTAGACTATAGCTCATTTGAATCTCCTAAGCCCAGATCTTGGGGGTTTACCTGGACCCCCAAAAGTATGCAGAATAATTGCCTTTGGGGCCATGCTGAAGGGTTTGGGGCTATTATTTTAGCTGGTTTTGGGGTTCCGGTAAGGTTGAAGTTTTAGGGCTTAGGGCTTATGGGTTTAGGGTTTAGGGCTTAGGGTACAGGGTTTGGGGCTTAAAGTTTAGGGTTTGCAGCCAATTCGCATTTCCACCTTTGATGCCTCCTCCCACGATAACCTGGGCTCGGCTGTTGTCGAGAAGGGTTTGGGGCTCAAGGTTTGAGATTGGGGTTTTAGGGATTAGGGTACTACAGGGGCAAATACTTAGGGTGTAGGGTTTAGGTTTTAGGTTTTAGGGTTTAGGTTTTAGGGTTTAAGGTTTAGGGGCCTAAATAACTACCAATATCATTGAAGTCATTTGAAGTACCATATACTATAATTATACAAGGAATATGGAACCACAATATTTGCAATTATTTAGGCCCCTATATTAAGGTTGAAGGTGATCAGGATCAGGCCCTAAGGGTCCAAGGACCCAAATGATAGGGTTGTACGGGGCTCAAGTACTATAATCTGAATGCGCTAATATTGGGTCCTTGGACCTTCGGGCAGGGCTTTCAATGGGGAAAGGGATCACAACAATGTGCCAGTTCTTGGCTGATCCACAAGCACATGAACTGAAGACAAGGCTTACATTGCAAAGTCTCTGCAAAGCAAGAATTTCAACACAAAAAAAGGCTCTTAGGCGGATCTTATGTTTCTGAGGATTTGGGATTTGGGTCCCTGTCACTACGATGCAATCAACACTGCTTCCTTATCGAATTGGGGATTTCCAATAAAAGGGATGCCCCCTGTACATCCCCAAACCACTGTCCTGCTCTTTGTCGGAACCCCAGAGTTTTGGGAACCCTGCAGTGGGCTCCAGCATTCGCAGCTATCAATGCCACAGGGTGGTTATGCATAACAAGATTGCCTGAACAAGGATTGCAAACAGAAGTACGAGGGGCCAGTTGGGGCTTCTTCAGTGTCTTTCCCAACACCCTATGACGTAAAGCTCTCTTCAACTTCAACATCCTTACCTTCAGAACCAGTTTCTCTTATGTAAGCCCCGCAGACCCCGAACCTCACAGCCCGAAAGAATGTGACGGTTTGGCTGCATTAGAGAGTTTTTGTTCACGGGTGCCATAAACGGGGCCTGAGGCGTCTTGGGGCACGCTGGACCTCTTCCATCGCTTATGACTCATATACCCGCACGCCAGACCTTCTCCCAAGCAATGTGACTTCCCAAATTGTCCAGACTAAAAGAATGGCAGTCGTGACTGCAGAAATGACTAAGCAGAAAGGCATGAAAGTTACTGGAAATCCACTGCAAGAATCCTCCACACAACGTTTGGTGCTGCTGGCATTTAGGGTGTTGGGTCTATGGTTTAGTCATCTAAAGTGGAGCCCTAACCGCTTGTTCTGCCTAGGCGTGAACCAAATGCATGCGCAAAGCCAAAATCCTTGCACCTTGCAATCGGAAACCGCCGAAAACCTCTGCTGGGTGAAAGCCCTGCTGCTGAATCCTAAGCCCCGAACCCCGAACCCTCAAACCCCCAAACCCTCAACCCTAAGCCAAAGCCCTTCAAACTCCCAAACTCTCATCTCTGAACTCTTCACTCCCAGCCCCGAAGCCCCTAAACCCTAAGACTAAACTTGAAATCCTGCACCCTATATCCTGACACCAAACCCGACTCCCCAAACCTGGAATCTGAACGTCCTTACCTGGACCCCAGAAGTATGTTGAATGACGGCCTTTTCTGCTAATTTTCAAGGTTTTGGGCAATCTGACATTAGTTTTCAGGGAGTTCAAGCCCCAAACCCGAAGCCTTAAGACCCGGCAACGTAGTTTCCACCCCAGGCGTGGTCTGTGCCAGCACCGCTGTTTGGGGTCAAGGTACCTGGGTTCAGGGCTTACGAAAAAGGACTTCGGACTTATGCTTATGATTTAGGTTCCCATGGGTTGAGGTTGTCGGATTTGAGATTGTGGACGTAAGGCCGTGGAGAGTCTAGATAGTCGAACGCTAAACCGGAAGCCCGAAACCCTTACACTAAGCTGGTAGAAAGCGTCATGCAGGATCTTGTGAACCGAAAACAAAATGCCAGGGTGTTTGCTAATCAGGGGAAGCAAAACCCAAACCCAGAGTTTAGGGCCGTAGGGTTTAGGGTTCAGGGCTTACGGTTCAGGGCTTGGGACCCTACACCCTATATGGGGCCTTGCAGAGTGATATGATAGTCATGAAGTCTTTTTTGGGGGGTTGGGGGCACCAAGCTAAATACAATCCTGAAGAACCTCTATGCACTGGGTACTGCCCCCACCCAACAGTCTATGTTAGGGGTCATATATGAGCTGTAGTCTAAACTCCTAGTATCCCCCTTGATAACCACTATAGTAGTCCCCTATATAATGTTCTGCATAACCCGCAATCAAGGAGTTTAGATTGTGGGTCATATATGCTGCTCCAACCCCCTTGTTATCTTTACATTCACGTCCAGGTTCTGGATCAAGTTTCCTGGGTTGCCGACTAACCCCCCCATACAGTACCCCTAAGTTTCCCCTTAATGAAGTGAAGGGGGGAACCTAGGCAGGGTAGTAGGCCCCTAAACCCTAAACCCAAGCCCTGTGGAGCGGGGTAGTAGGGGAACCCGTGAAAGTCTTTGACAGCATCCCTGACATCTAGCCTCGTTGTTGGACCTCGGGGCTTTAAAACTACCTGGACCCAACAATTTTGCAAAGCACTTTGGAGGTCCAGGTATGAAGCATAGGCCCAGTTGGAAGTCATGGGTCGAGACGCCCCCAGCCCCCCCCCAACTACCCTAAACCAGCCCTTGCGACAAAAACGGTTTGGATGCTTTCTGCTTCAAGATTAGACTCTAAACCCTAAACCCTGAAACCCGAACGGCCCAGTCTACTGTAGATATGCAGGGATGATGGGGATGGGGACAACCCTACAAGCTTATACCAGAAACCAAACACCCTAAAGCAGGAAGAACACATGGGATTTCTGGATTTGCCCTGTATAATCCCCTATATAATCCCCTCAAACAGTTCAGACCTTGAACCCTAAACCCTATATAACTTATATAACCCTCCTTAAGGAGTTTACACTGTAGCTCAAACAGTCTCTGCATCTACTGCCTATGCGGACCTCACGGGTAGGTAAAATCATGGCCCCAAAGCTCATGAAACAACATAAGGTTTAGGGTTTAGGGTTTAAGGTTAAGGGATTCGAGTTTATAGTTTAGGGTTCAGAGCAAAACAAACTTGCAATGTAGGGGACCGGGCTGAGGAGGAACACAAGATCCCGGACACCCATTTGGATGTAAGATGGGGGAGCTTTACTGGACCCTAAGCCCAAAACCCTGAACCCTAAATTTTAAACCCCTAAACACTAGAAACTAACAGGTAATTCTGGAGATTATAAGCAGGAATATGTCTGGGGATCGATGAGGAAGCTTGGGAATAAAGGGTTTAGGGTTCAGGGCTTAGTGTCTGTCATTGGCGATGCCTTAAGATAAACTAGCACGCTGGAGGGTTTAGGGTTTAGACTTTACTGGGGTTTAGGAGCCGTAAGAAAACACAACATTTTATGGGCTCAGAAGGATTAGAAATGGATTCAGGGTAATACAAGTGATTTTTAAAGCCTACTCCTGTTTGGGGCAGAAGGAGCCAGGTAATGGTACCTTAATGCGAGCGATAGTCTAAGCTCCTAGTATCCTCTGTAATAACTTCTATCATGCTCTCCTGTAGCTAACCCACATCCCCGGGGAATACCCTATGTAACCTCCCTGTAAGGAATTTGGATCATGATTCATGTGGTCTCCTCCACTTTCCGTAGACGTAACGGGTTTAGGGCTTAGGGTCTCAACTGTAAACCGTACACACAAAACCCCACCTACACCCTGAAGCGCCAAAACCCTTACACCATCAAGCCCTAAGGCCTCACACCCTGAAACCCTGAAATGCTGAATAATCTTAAGACAACTAACCCTAAGCCCTCATACCCTTATACCCCAAAACCTATAACCTAAAGCACTAAAACACAAAACCCCAAAACCCAAATCCCAGAGCTCCAGCAAAGGTACGGGCAAAGTCTGAGTGTGTAGCCATGACGACCTTGTCGAACATGTTTTGCGCCTTCAACTCCTTTGTTTGCCCAAGGGCTTCTATTAAGCTTCCGGGTTTAGGGATGAGGGTTTAAAGAGATTAGGACTCAGGGTTTAGGGTAGTCTAAACTCCTAGCATCCCCCCTTCATAACCCTTATAGGACTCCGCTATAGAATCCCCTCTAAAGACTTTAGATTCGAGCTCCTACGTGTCCTTTTGGGTTTGTAAGGGTTTTTGGGTAATGGATGCGAATAGGAAGTACACACCCTAAACCCTATACCCTGAACCTAAATCTAACTTTCAACGGTTTAGGGCTGGGTGGATGCCAGGCTTAGGTACGTAGCCTGAAAATTTCAGAGGGCCTGAGGGCCTAATGTTATAGGAATTTGAAAGTCTCATGTGAAGATGATACATTGCGCCTTTTCCTTAACCCCCGGTTGTTTGAGTAGTTATAATCCCCCTTAAGCAGATAGAATATGGCTTCGGGGATATTATCATGAGATCCCCATATGCCCCATATTCTATCCAGTAGGGCGAATGTACACTGAAAGTCCTTCGCCCGCCCAGGCTTCCGCTAGAGCCTAAGCCCTGGCCCTGAAATCCATAGCAGCAAGGTTCCCACCTCACCCTCGCGGTTTAGTGTTTAGGGTTTAGGGTTTAGGGTTTAAGGTTTAGGGTTTAGGCGCCAAGCACTATAATATTAACGGTATTGGGGCCCTAAAGCTCCATTATTTGGGTCCTTGGACCCTTAGGGTCTTTCGAAGCCATCTACAGTCGGGCCGTTTGAAGGAAGCCGCCTAGCCCCTAAAACTCTAAACTCTAAACCTAACAAACTCTGAGCAATATTCCCAGAAGGAGTTGCACAAGACCTGGCAGATCCTCTAGGAGTGGTATAGAAGGCTACTTAAGGAAGACAAATCAAGACTACAGGGACCTCTTCTCAAAGTGAAGACAGGAGTCAATGATGGGGAGAACCACATCTAAATCCTGAACCCTGCGCATGTAAACCCTACTGCCCGAACTCCAACACCCTAACCCCGAAACTCGAAGCCTTAAACCCTAATCCCGGAGTCCTCCGCAGGAACACACCTTTGCCAAAGCCCTAAACCCCGAAACCGAAATAACACCCCCGAGCAGGTCCCAGCTTCAGCAACAAACCTCTTGAAGCCATGATCCACCTGAAGGAATGAAAGGGATCCTAAACAGAGTATATGAGGATATGTCGGGATGTACAAAGCTTAGGGGTTAGAATTTCCCAACTTGAAGCTACATATAGCACCATTTGAATTTAAGCAATTCAGTAGCTCTTGTAAGGCCCATTTTCATGTACCAAATCAGTTTGCGAGAGGGTGGGGCTGAGAGTCTTGGATGGGTGTCGAGGCCTTGGGCTCAAGGTCCCTGGTAACTTCATTCAAGTCTTCAAAAGCAACCCAGTAAAGGATGGTTTGGAGATTGTTTTGAGGTGTATGGTTTAGGGTTTAAGGGTTTAGGATCTCCCGAATTAGGGGAATCATAGTGGATTAGAGGGCGTTCAGGTGGATTCCACATTGTTGAAATTGACACTCTGCAAGAAAGACTGCTCTACAAGAACCCAAATAATTGCTAGGATCCCTCCCAAGACGCTCACTTATGCCTCAACATGTACATCTACTGCACTACGCCCACCCCCCCACCCCCACGTGCTGTTTCATCAGGGAGCAAAAAGGTGAGCTAGGTGGGTTAAAGGAGCAAAAAAGGTGAGCTAGGTGGGTTAAAGGATCCCTCGTGTAGATTCTACTATATTGGGGCTTAGATTCGACTATATTTATTTCCTTTATCCCATCTTCCTTCACCCCACCCACCCCAATGCCTGAACCTCCCTGTGCTTGAAACCCTGGGGCCTAAATTTCGCTGCCTCGGGAACCTAAGCCTAGACCCGAAACCCTAAATAGTAGTTTCCATGTTCTTTTCCATTCTCCCAATATTATTCTTATATACATGTATATATCCTCTGTATTGCCCCTAATTTCAGGAAACCCTAAACCCGGACAAAACCCTAAACTCTGCGCGTACACTTTACTCCGTTTGCCCCAGAACTTTCCCACAAATTCATTTTAGCTGTTCTGGTGGTTGACCCTCAACCCTAAACCCCAAACTAAAACGCACAGCAGAAAAAGGCCACCTGCAGCTTAGATAGACATAGCTAGATTACAACACACTAGAGCCATATCAGTGGAAATTGTAGGAAACTGCTGGTGTATTCCCTACCTATGTAGCTTTAGACATCCTTCCCCCGAAGACCTCAACCCTAAACCCTAAGCCGTAAATCCCAAAATCCTAAACCTAAAGCCCGAAACCCTAAACCCAAAAACCTAAACTCCTAAACCCCAAGCACTGAAAAGGCCTCATCCCAACGACGCGCGAGGTTCCTCTCCACGCTCGCGTGAGTGTCGAAGCCACCAAGCTGGACGAAGAAAAGATCTCGGTCCACACCGCGCTCCTTGTTGGGGGTTGCTGTTAAGGAACTTAGATGAAGGGATCATGATATGGGTTCTTAGAAAGACAATGGGGTTTCCCTATTGTAGTAAGTTCAACAAAGTTACTTAACAGCAACCCTGTTGTGGGGAGTGCAAAAGGGCGAAAATCTGATGAGCTTGGAGTGTTTGGGGTTCAGAGAGTTAAGGTTTGGCGGAATTCCAATGAGTTTGGGGGCTTGTAGGGTTCACGGTTCCAGACTTAAGGCTTGGGCCCTGCATATCCCTAAAATCCCAACATGTCCCTGGATGTTCCTACATGTCCCTACATACCCCTATACGACTCGACGTATCTCGATATTTCCCCACATGTCCCTATATTCCACTACATATCCCTGTATTTTCCCTGAACTGTAATCCCCTAGACCTAGAACAAAACTAGACCTAGAACAGAAAGAGCCGGTTTAATGATAATTTCTTGGGGTCATATTCTACTATCCTTAACTTTTTGTTAAGAAACCCTAAACCCGGAATTTGTAAGGGGAAAGGCTTAAGCCCCCCAAACCGACAACGGCGCCTTGCGGGAAGCAATGAGCCGGGCCACCTTGGGCTTCACAAAAATCTGACGGGGCTAGGGTAACCCTAAGGGTCCAAGGACCCAAATAATAGGGTTTTAGGGTCCAAATACCATGAATATTATTGTATTTGGACCCGAAAACCCCATTATTTGGGTCCTTGGACCCTTAAGGTTACCTCAGGACAGTGTTTGAGCTTCCCTTTTCGTGGTGTCTAGGGAATTTAGCGGAATGATTGGCTTGTTTTAGGCTTTTGCGGCCGCAAAATACAGAAGGATGAGGTGCAGGTCAGATTTTAAGTGTTTACTGTAAGGTTTCGGCGTGCCTAAGGTCTATAGGGTTAAGAGTTTGCTGTTGGGGGTCAAGTATTCAGGCTGAGGGCTCACAAGGTTTTGAGGTTTAGTTTAGTTTGAAGCTTAGGGCAGTTTAAGGCTTGGGGGCGGGAATACGCATGGACTGATACAAGCTACTCGCCCTAAACGCTAAACCTCACCCCGGTAATTGTTCAAGGCTGGCATGGAACAGAGTGCGGAAACTGTTGGCTCTTAAAGTGTCTAGGATGTATAATAGGGCTTAGGGTTTAAACTCTTTAATTTCGGGAATACTTGGTGTCATGAAACATGCCTTCTAAAGATTATAAGCCCCAAACCCCAACCCCGAAACCCCACAACCCGAAACCCCAAATGTCATATCAACCCTAAACCCTAAACCCTCAACCCTAAACCCTAAACCCAAGACTTGCTAACGGCCCCGGCCCTCCCAAGTTGGGGGTCGGGGCTTAGGCTTGAAGACTCTGGAGTTTAGGAGATAGGATACTGGGTCCAAGGGTTGGGTTTAGGGGTTTACGGGTTGGGTTTAGGGGTCTAAGGGTTGAGTTTCGGGGTCTAAGGGTTGGGTTTAGGGGTCTAAGGGTTGGGTTTAGGGGTTTAAGGGTTATGTTTAGGGTACTCTAAACCTTAAACCCTAAGTTTAGGGTTTAAGCACTCAGTACCCAAGGTGTAGAGATGAGGGTGTTGTGTTCAGGGATTAGGGATCAGGGTTTACTGCTTCGGGATCTTGGGCTTTAAGTTGAAGACTCAGGTTTCGGGTTTAGGGTTTTAGGGTTTAGGGTTTAGGGTTTTAGGGTTTAGGGTTTAGGGTTTTAGGGTTTAGGGTTTTAGGGTTTAGAATTGACGTCTTGGATGGGTTTAGTCTAACTTCTGATCCGTACGGGAGTTAAAGGAAGCAAGCATTCTGTAGTAAGAAGAATAGCAACGCTGAATGTCCTTAAAGTCTCAGGTAGGGCTTAGCTTTGGGCAGACAAGACAAGAGTAGCCCAAAAACAACTGGGAATGCGGAGCCATCACGGCACACAGACGGGAAGTGGAGATGGACAGTCCAAGGAGGCCAGAATCAGAAAATGGGACCTATCAGGAATCAGGAAAAGTAAGCTGCCACCCCGACAGCATAGAATGCAAACGCCCATCCTGGCTCTGGGAATGTACCATTGCAAGCATGTTGCTGCTACTGGTACAAGTGGTCACCATCCTCCACACTGAATCGATTGAATCGTTTGCAGTCAAGGGTGCTTCACCCAGGTTGTTGCACCAGCCTCCTCAATTGAGCAGAGGCGGATGGCCAGCGGCCAAAGAGGAAGTGGAATCCATGGCAATGTTCACACGATAGAGCGCTGCAAGCGCCGGATATGCAGCTCAGAGTGGGCGATTCACTGGGGGGACCTGTTGGAAAGCTTAGCGTACCGCTGGGTAGTCGAGAATATAATGGCTCTATACAGGGTTTTGGGTTTAAGGATAGTAGGGAATAAGGGAACATAGCTGTTAAATATAACCAGTCTATAATATATTCCCTTCTTCCCTACTATCTACCAATAAGTTTAGTTTAATCTTTCAAGGTCCACTGGATCCCTTTCTGAGGGGAATAAACCTGGAGTCAAGAATTGAGAACGTGCGGCCCGAACTTGAGACCCTGGGCTCACGGTTGTAATTAAGGTTTAAAGGTTTTTTCCTCCGCCCATGGTGATAATTCTAGGGTTTAAGGGTTCGTGTTCCGCTACCATAAGCCTAAGCCGTAAACCCTGACATCAAGCCTCCAGAAGCAAACAAACGATCCTGTAGCCTGAAGGCCACCCAAATCATCTAGCCTGCAAACCCTCTACCTCCAACACCGAACTTGAGCCTTTGAATTTGGGGTTTACAGCTTGAGTCTTATGACTCCGAATTTGAGACTTTGGATTTAGGGTTTAGAGCTGTAGTCTTATGACTCCGAATTTGAGACTTTGGATTCAAGGCTTCTAGGTTTTAGTCGTATGACTGAGGGGTAAAGATTCAGATTTACCTCACTTACTCACTGAATCGTCAAACCGAGGCTCCAAATTCAGTAAGCTCCACATCCTAAAGCCCCATAGGCCCTATAAACTCTAAGCCCTTCATCTCTGCCCTAGAGCCCTAAACCCTACACTACCCCCAACCCATAAACACCTATATAACCTCAGTGTCCATTTCATTTCACATGCACTTGTACATTTTCGATTCTCCATCATTTCCCTGAATCCTAAACTTTCCATAGTCCCTGTTTGATTTATATGAGCTATAGTCTGAACTCCTAGTATCCACCTAAACAACCCCTATAGTAATTCCCAATATAACCTCCTGCTGGGAATTTAGATGATGGCTTACACGCCCCTAAACCCAATAAGCCTCAAAGCCTAAACCCTAAATCCTAAATCCTAAAAACCTAAACCCTTAATCCTAAATCCTAAAAACCCTAAACCCTACATAATCCCTAGAAACCTCTAAACAGAACCCCTCTCTCGTTGTCGCTCGCCTCGCGAAGCTGCCGCGTGAAGCCACGGTTGTCGGTGGAGAAGCTGGTGGCAAGCTCCGCATTCCGAAGGCTCCTGGAGTATAGGGTTTAGGGTTTAGGGGTCTAGGGTTTAGGGTTTGGGGTTGATGGTTTAGGGCTTTGAGATTTAGGGTTTAGGGTTTGAGGTTTTAGGGTTTAGGGTTTTTAGGTTTAGGGTTTTAGGGTCTTGGGGTTTAGGGTTTTAGGGTTTTGGACTCAGGGTTTAGAATTTAGGGTTAAGGTTTAGGGTTTAAAGGCTTAAGCTTTCAGAGTTTAAGGTTTAGGGCCCCCACCCTCTAAAAGTGACTCCACGGGATAATAAGGACTACATCAGGGTCGTATTATGTTCCTACTATACCACTATTGCAGGGCGGGGCGTCCTCCTAGGGTTTAGGTGCTTTCTAGGTTAAGCTTGAAGAGTTTAAGGTCTAATAATCTCAGGTTTAAGGTTTAGAGGCTCCTCCAGAAGAGGTTTAAGATTTAGGGCTTTGTGGGTCTGGGGGTTGAAGGGTGTTGGGTTCAGGGAATTAACCTTTAAGGGTTTAGGGGCTCGTTCAAGGGCTTTGGGCTTCAGGGGCTTAAGGAGGACTTTAATTGGGAACTTATGCGTGCAGGGTCTAGACTACAGGGTTCCGAGGTGTGGGGTTTAAAGTTGAACTAAGGTAGAGGGTTTAGGGTGTGGAGTTTTAATGACTCCAGCCCCTAACACTTTAACAATGAGGATGCCGCAGGCGCCTCCCAAAATCCAAAGGATTGACCCTCCTCCCAAAAAAAAAAAATTAAGAATGCGGATGCCGTAGGAGCCACCAGAAACCCAAAAAAAATAAAACGTTACCCTCCCGAGGGTTTAGGATTTAGAGTCCCTCAAACGAACATGAAACGCCATGCAGCCCTTACCCTAAACCCTAAACCTCAACCCTAAACCCAAACCCTAAACCCTAAGGATAGTGGTCCTTGTAGGGCCTCTTTAGGGGTCCCAGGTTAGTTTCCGAATGAGTAGGCCTCACAACTACACCCTACGCGCTATAGATCCCCGTGTGAAGGGTAGCTTCCAAAACCAAGGGAAGCCAACATAGACTGTAAAATACCTTAAGTCTTACTACGGGTACCCCAAGCGGAGACCCCTGTTTCTGGAAATCGCATATACCTATGCAACATAAGAACTCACTGAACCCCAAACCTGAACACTAAAGCCTAAATCCTAGCCCCTACACCCTAAATCCATGACCCTAGAACCTGAGCCTAACCCCTAAACCCTAAAGCGTTCAAACCCTAAAACCCCACACCCCTAAAACTAAAACCCCAGACCCCCACCTCTAAACCCCAAAATTCTAAACCCGAAGCCATAAACCTTTAAACCCTAAAACTCTAAACCCCAAACCCTCAAACCCACGCTACAGCTCCTGGTGAGCTGCGCGTTGAACTCCAAGGCAGCCGTCAGCTTCTGACTGTACTCCTTGTGGCAAGTTAAGGGAGCAAACGATTTAGGGTTTAGGGTTTGGGGTTTAGGGCTTGTGGTTGCGCTTTTAGGGCTTGGGGTTTAGGGCTTGGCGCTTTAGATTTAGGCTGTGTGCTGCTTGATCCAGGTTCAGGGCTTGTTCGAGATTGTTTTTCGATTTGGGGTTTGTTCAGGTAAGGGCTCAATGAGGGTTTGGGAGTTACTTTTGGGATGCATATAAGGTTTAGTGTGTACAGAGTAGATTGCAGCAGGGGCTCGGCGACTGATTCTGCCGTGAGTCCAGAATGATCCTTCAAGGGTCTACTATTTCCTGCCAGTTTTTTCATAAGTAGTTTCCATTTGGTTTTCAATTCTTCCCTATATAACCCCAATATTGGGATAATGGAGAATAAAATGGAAGCTACTATAACATGGTTCGGCGGTGCTTGAGGCACTTTGGGGATTTAGTCTGAGGGTTGGAGATGGAAGCGTCCACCTGATTCCGGGTAAAAAGTTCACGGTCTTCAGGGTATAAGGAGGGAAAATTTACACCACCCAACATAAACCCTAAACCCAGAATAACAGCTTCCATCTTATTTTCCATTGTCCCAACATGGCCCCGATAAGTACCTCATAATCCCCATATCGCCCCTATATAAACTCAATATACTATAGTAGTTTTCATTGTCTTGTCCATTATCCCATGTGCAATAAACATGGCGCGAGCATCTCCCGGGCCAGTGATTCTGACTCATTTTTTGGATCGTCACAACTTTTCGGAAGAAAACGGCGAGCCAAAACGGCGAAGAAGAGTGGGAACTCCCGGCAGTCGCACAGGCAACAAGCATGCGTGGGACATGAACATCGTTAATAATGCGATAATATACGGATGTTTGCATTGTTTTTTTCGACGTCCTCCTCTGTATAGAAAAGATATGAAAAGATCCCAGTCCAGGGTCTCGTAAAACAACCATTGGTCCGCCATGGCTGCCCCCGCCGCGCTTCGCCCAAGGTCACTATCCAGCGATGCATAAAAAGGACTGCTGCCCCGCCACGGCTGGCTTCCACGCCACAAGCCGAAGAAGGAAGCATGATCGAGACCAACCCCAAACCCTATATTATAGTCCCCTATGTAACCTTCACTTTGTGGCTCATATGGAAATTTCCCAATACAATGGTACACCAGCGCAGACCCCCAAGTACTCCTTAGTATACGGACCATCAAAATGCTACCCTTAATGTTGGGAAACCCCCGCATGCCCTTGAAGAAGCAAGGTTGGGGACTCGATTGCTTGCTGCGCTAGTGGTCCTGCCCAACATTACTACTACTTAATATCTTGAGCCTCAGAAGTATGTAGAATAGTGCCTTTTTGGGCTATCTTGAGGAGCTTTGGGCGAATCTTTTACCTACTATTAGGGTCCGGTGGGGAGTAAGGAATGAACCATTGTCAGAAACTCGATAACCTTGGTCCTTTTTGCTGACTAACAACCCCACACCATACATGGACGCTCTGGTCACCATGTGCCCTCAGAACACGAACGGTATTCTGGTTTGGGCATGGACACTCTAGTCACCGTGTGCGCTTGGAACAAAAACGTTATTATGTTCTGGGCATGGATGTTCTGGTCACGGCGTTCAGCGTGCTCTTAGAACACGGCCATCATTATGGTTTGGGCATGAATGCTCTGGTCACTGTGTGAGCTTAGAACACTATGGTTCGTGTGGTTTGGGCATGGACGCTCTGGTCACCGTGTGCGCTTGCCAAGGTCTACGTGTGTTCTTGGACCGCGAACCGTATTATGGTTTGGGCAGGGATGCTCTGGTCACCATGTGCTCTTGGAACACGAACATTATTTTGGTTTGGGCATGAACCGGTTTGGGTTGAATGAATCAAAAGTAACGATCGTCTGACGGCCAAAATCGCGCCTTTCGGTAAAAACTAGGATCCTAGAGGTGTGGGGTTGTTAGATCTTAAAAGTCTTGTTGTCCCCGCCCTCCGCGCGGAGCCTGACTGCAGTGCTCAATGGCAACGTATCCTTGCAGTGCCCGCCCGCAGAGTATCCCTGCAGTGCCCAACCACCAAGTATCCCTGCAGTGCCCATCAAGGAAATAAATCGAGCTGCCATGATATGAGACCATGCTATTTCCTGTACATCCATATTATCATGGCAGCTACATCTAATTTCCACAACAGCAACCCAGCGTGGTGCCCACTTCGGATCGCTAATACACCGCATCTCATAGAGGTTCTAGGAAGGTAGGGTGGTACGAAATTGACAAACAATTCAGCGATCTGGAAGTAAGATGAGATGCTTCTGCCTATACACGGGTCAGGTCTTCACTCCTGTTGCAACTGCATGCAACTGCCGCATCTGTAGGGCTCACGGCTAAGGGGTTTCGGGTTAAGGAATAGGGTACCAATCCCAATGCTTTGCATGACATAAACCTTTGACGGCCTGCAACTTCAATTTCCCACCCTTTCTCTCCCCTTTCCAAGTACTGCCTCATCCGAGCTTATCTATTCATGTCCTGCGGGAAGTCCGATCGTAAGGCGCAGCCACCAAACGCCCAAGCTGTGCAAGCCTAATCTTGCAGACCCAAACCCTGAACCCTAAACCCTATGCCCTAACCCGGAAGTTTGTTGAAGGCCAAACTGTGAACGCAAAATCCTAAACGGCGGGATGGGTACCACTTCAAAATTCTGGGGTCCCACATAAAGATTAGATGGGACCCCGAAGTAAGTAGATTTATGGCCTTCTTGGCTATCTTAAGGGTTTTCGGGCCTTGCTTTTGCTTACTTTAATTGCGTACAGGTACAATACATTGGGGTCTATGTTGGGATTCACTACTGGTTGAAACTACTCCGCAGTGGCGTCTCAAAGGTCCAGGTCCCCATAGAAGATGGTTTAGGGTTTAGGGTTTAGGGTGTAGGAGTTTAGGGTGTAGGGTTCAACGCTGTTTGGGGGCTAAGTGCCTCCTAGGTACTTGGACACTTGGAGTCGCGCTTGGGGTTTTTGTCTTTCCAATCTTGACCCTAAAAACCCTATTACATGTTCCTGTACTTCCGGGTTCTCCGAGTCTCTGTACTCATAGTATTGTGTCTATCCTACAGTTTCTCTGAAGAGCCCCACAATCCACCTGAACAAGCGAAGCTTCCGACCTTTGAGCCCTAAACCCTAAACCTCTAGGTAGAACCCTAAACCCTCAACTTTAAACCGAAAAATGGCGTGGGGTTTGTCCAGGACTTGCATGACCTTAGTCACACTGTTTAGGGTTCAGGGTTTAGAACACCATCATCCCCAAGGTGAAGGGTACCTGATCATGCAGGATTGTTTTCTGCATCCTGAGTATAGACCCCTCTTTGGGTAGGAACCCTAAACCGTAAACCCTAAACCCATGCACACCAGAAGCCCGAATTAGTGCCACGTCCTAGAGACTTGCGCTTCTAACATAGCAGCTTATGCCTGATATCCGCTTTCCCCACCCCTACCTATGCAGCATTCCCACAAAATATGGGGGCTTCCCAAAATGAGGGGTACCCTTTTGGGGGTCCCTATAATAAGGCCTATAGTATGTAAGGGTCTGTATTGGGGTCCCCCTATTTTGGGAAAGTACTATATGTTGGGAACAGGTAACTTCATGTGGCTTTTGCAAACGCGCTCCTCGGCGTAGATGTTGCCATGCTTGATGCTTGTGATGTTGTCGATGATCACCTCATAGAGACGACGAGGAAGACCGTTGATAATAAATCTGCATTTCTTGACATGGCAGTGCCCTGAACCACCCCCGGAGTACATCGGGAACATCATCGTTTCGGGGAAATTGCAGACTTCCAAATGACAAGGGGGACCAGTGAGGAGGATGTGTTGATGGTCGACATGGTGGCTGCGCAGGTGATGATGACGACGATGATGGTGATGACGATGAGAATGACGATGATGATGATGCTGCTGATGATGATGGTGTTGATGATGATGCTGATGATGATGATGTTGATGATGCTAACGGCGATGGTCATGATGGTAATGGTGATGGCAGGCATGAAGCATTACCGCCTGTAATTAAACAGAAGTCAGTGGTCGAAAGCCTACCTGGACCCTCCATCTACCCCCCCACTATTAGGGAGCATACCCCCATTTGAGCTATAGTCTAAACTCCTAGTATCCCCCTTAATAGCCTCTATAATAGTCCCGAAGGGTACAAGGAGGTTTTTGGTAGCTTTTTTTCCCACCCAAGCTCAACCTTGAATCGAACCCTAAACTTAAACCCTAAGCCCTACCTGTAACCGCAATTGCCTACAGTTTAGTATAGGGTTTATAGAGTTAAGGCTTATTAGTAGGTATAACCCATAACGCTGTATGTAGTTGGGGTTGCAGGTAATTAAGTTCTAAACTCCTACGGCGCCTAAACCCGAAGCCTGACACCACAGTGTCACATACATCTTTTCTGTTCGGACTGTGCGGTGTGGCATTTTTGCAAGCACCTTCAATGTAGTAAACCCGCCTCAGTATGGCTCTGCATAATCATTCTAGTAGGGGGTAGCATGAACATGCACTTTTCAAATTCTGGCAGGTTCTTACGCTCGTGCTGCCCTGCAGGCGGCGACACGAAAGAGGCCCAGCAAAACCTAAAAAAAGGCAGAGCCGCTGCACCGATGCAAGAATTAGCACCTAAACCCTAAACCCTAAAAGCCTAAACCCTGGACCCAAAACCTCAAGCCCTAAACTCTAAACCCTAAACCCCAAACCCTCATTCCTACACAACCCTGAGCTCTACACTCGAAGCTGAGCGTTAAGCACTTTAAACAGCCCTCAACCATAAATAACCATTCTGCACCCTAGATGGGTTTAGGTTTCGGGTTATGAAATACCTGTGCTCAGGGGAGAGGGCCTCTGAGTGGATTCTAGTGGTCTTCAGTTCTATATGATGCACCGTAGCCTCACTCAACATATGGTTTAGGGTTGAGAGTTTAAAATCCAGAGACTTACAAAAAAGCTTCCTTAAGTCCTTAGGTCATATTGGGGGAGGGGTTAGGGGAACTTCCTAGGTGAACTTTAAGACTTGACGTAGCTCCGGCAATCCCATCACGAATCTACTTACAGCATCCCCCTGATCCTAAGCCCTACACCCTAAACTCCCAAGGTCCCCCCTGACCCACCAAGCCGTAAGGGTCCAAGTACCTAATAATCATATACTTACCCAAAACCTATACTACAATTGATATTACCAAAAACTCAAGTACCTAATTATCGGGTACATGGACCCCATTTTCTTTTCCATTAAGCCTAAATTGGCTCTATAAAAATGGCTTGCAGGAAAGCTGCCTGAAGTTGCTTCTGGTTCTTGAGGCTGATGGGCTCGCCTGAAACAGGTTCAGGGTTTAGGGTTTAGGCTTTAGGGGTCTTCTTCGGCCTAGAATAAAAACACTATCTTTACTACAGACCCTAATCCGGGTAGGGGGGAACTGTTCGAGT
>CAJNIZ010038668.1:26363-40504 GCA_905231905.1 Symbiodinium pilosum
GGGTTTTAGGGGCTAGAGTTTAGGGTTTGGAGGTTTGGGGTTTTAGGGTTTAAGGTTTAATATAGGGTGTATATGGGTTATATAGGGATGATGGAAAAGAAAATGGAAACTACTATAATGGCCTGAAAGGGTTTTAGGGCGTAGGGTTTAGGGTTTTATGGCTTAGGGGTTTAGGGGTTTGGGGTTAAGGGTTTTAGGTTTTAGGGTTTACAGTTTTAGAGTTTAGGGTTTAGGGATTTAGGGGTTTGGGGTTTAGGGTTTTAGGGCTTAGGGTTTTAGAGTTTAAGGTTTAGGCTCAAGGTTGAGGGCTTGTGGTCTAAGGTTTCAGGTCTAAACTCCTTGAAAAGGTTATGTAGGGGGATTATATAGGGGAGTATCTACCAGTTTAGACTATAGCTCCTATAGATCTTTGGGCTTGGGGTGTAAGGTTTTAGGGGTTTAGGGGTCTAGGGTTTAGGACCTAAGGTTTTAGGGGTCTAGGGTTTAGGGGTCACGGATACCGCGCTGGCTATATGACCTACAACCACAAATTCATGGATAATTGGCCTTACTAATGTAGACCTATCATTAATAAACCCCCTCCCCAAAATAGGGGTTATAATAGGGATCCTAATATTAAGGCCCTTAAGCGGAGGGCGTGTATTCATCATGGGTCTCCAGTAGGGCTAGAAATAAAAGCAAAGTACTAAGCTACTTGAGGGACCCCTATGGCCACCTTAATGCGGCCTTTGGTATCCCTAACATTGACAGTAGCTCGTACAGGGTGAATGCAAAAAGGGAATGGAAGCTCATATGAGCTACTGTCTAAACTCCTAGTATCCCCCTTAATAACCCCTATAGTAGTCCCTTGTATAATCCCCTATATAACCCCCCTTTAAGGAGTTTAGACTATAGCTCATATCTAAGGTTCGGGTTTTGGGATGCTATCCCAATGGCTGAGAATGGGTCTAGGTGCAAAGGTTGTGGTGGTTGAGTTTAGGGTTAGGGTTTATAGGGTTTAGGGTTTAGGGTTTGGGGGTCAGGACACCCTAAACCCTAAACCCGTCAGGGTTCAGGAAGTTTAGGGGTTTAGGTTCCAGGGAGTGCCTTGAAAATTCTTTGCTAAGGAAACCTTTGCGAATGTGCTTCTTTGTAGAAGGGAGATCCTGGATCTTACCCCAGTCCTTTTGGGGACAAGTCTTTTTGCACAACTGCACACAAGGCTGAGGCTTAGATAATTAAAAGAAGGTTTTGGAGGGGGGTGCACGTTATAGTGTAGTTACTCTTAAGGGTTTGGGATTTAAGGTTTACAGTAAGGTTCTACGGTACAGGAAGGTAGCCGCAACCTCATCATCTGTAATCCCATACCCAACATTCTGAAGTCAAGCCAATTGGGTCGACTTTCTATACTCCCTAACTCTTAAACCTTACCATTTGGGCTGAGCTTGTCGCAAAAATCAATATGATCCAAATGTCTCTATTTCAACTGGTCATGTATCCAAGTTGAATCTAGACTCACCCTAAACCCTAAACCCTAAGCCCCACCACTTGGGGTGAGGCCGTCATCCTTGAACCCCAAACCCTTTAACCTTACTATAACACTCCCCTATATAATCCCCAATATAACCCCCTTTTAGGAGTTCAGACTATAGCTCATCTGCGTTTGAGGACCGAAGGTTAAGTGCTCCAGGATTTTCACGGCTTAGGGTCCTAGTAGGCACTTGAGGGTCTGACTGAGCTGTCTAAATCTCCCAAGATGGGCATCATCCCATTACTTCGGGTTTCAATCAAGGGGCTCAGGGCTTGCAGTGGTTTTAGGGATTTGGGGGTTTTCAATTCAGGGTTTAGGATTAGTTAAAGTCATTCTACAACTCTATACTTGGAGGGTCAGGGGGACAGCTAAGCCCGATGTAATCCCCTAAATAATCCCCCATGTAACCCTCGCCACCCAAACAGAGACCCCGAGACTCCAAACCTGTTTTGTGAGTGCCTGGACTAAATGCACAAATTTCCAAACTAGAAAGCAAAAGCCCTGAAAACCATGCACCTCATTATGAGGTGTATTGTCTAGGGGCCTATATCCCTGACAATACCCAACACTGAAACCCAAACCTCTTTCTGCAATAGAAAAAAGGGACGCCATGTTCATCCAAGTGGCGTCCACACCCTTAACTCTTAACCCCTCACCGTTACACTATAGTATCTAGGGCGGCTTAAAGCGTAGCCTAACGCTCTACCGTGACTTCATCTACCTACATTTTCAATAGTAAGTACCCCCAAGTTTGTAGGTAGATCCCACAAAGCTGCAGATAAATGGAGCCATCATGTTTGAAGGAATTTGGGCCTCTAAATTCCACACAATGAGGTCTCAAGGTAGTCTTGAGCCTTAGGGTTGGGCGACTCCTAACACAGGGTTTCGGGGACCCCAAACTCCCAAGCCTGGAGCCCCTTTACCCGAAACAGACAGCCCCCAAAAACACCCAAAACCAAAACACCCAACACCCAGACAACCAAATCGAAGGAATTCCCAAACCCGCAACTACAAAATCCTAATCCCATAAAACCTAAAGCCCAAACAAAAAACTGATCAGTGCTTAGGGCTAAGGGTTTATACCCCCGGACACCCAGATTCAAACCTCCTTTATAACCCCCTGAACCCTAAACCCTACACCCAAACCTAATCTTCATGCAGGCGACTTCCGACCAGCGAGAAAGACATGGTCTTCAGCTTCTTTGAGCCTGTCTGGGTCGTTAAAGGCCACTTTAGTTTCAATCCCTATAAGGTTATATGGGTTATATAGGGATCATGGAAAAGAAAATGGCAACTACTATAATGGCTTAAATAAAGTTTTAGGGTTTAGGGTTTAGGGCCTAGGGGTGTTCAAAACGGCAAAACCTTGTTCAGATGCAGTCGAATGCCTCATTTAGGGTGTAGTGTGATAGTGTTGAGTATGGAGGCGAGGCGTCCAAAGCGAGAAACCCACAGCCATACCCAAAGCTGGACATTGTTCCTGAAAACCTTAGCTGTATCCTCCGACCCCTTAACCCCGAACCCAAAATGTCATGACGCTCTGAACCCTACATACCGTATACCCGTATTTCTATATATATATATGTATAAATACATATAAATATACTTCACAGACATGAGCATATACATATATATATATATATACATATGTGTGTGTGTTTATATACATGTATATTCAGAACCCCTATGGGCCTCCTGTAACCCTAGCTTTATGTTGTTTGCGCCTGAAGCCAATGCATCAGCCAAACGGCCGCCTCGGTAGAGCAGAGAACTGGGTTAGAAGTGGGGAGTCAGGGTCTATAAGGTTTAGAGTTCTAGAGTTTAGGGTATTTGGGGTTTAGTATTTAGGGTTTAGGGTTTTAGGGTATTTGGGGGTTAGGATTTAAGGTTTCCGGGTTTTAGAGTTTAGGGTTTAAGGTGTGTGCCTTACAGGGCTGAGTGATTGAGAACACTTCGTCATGTCAGCAGTACCTCCTGACTTCCTCGTAGGGAATCATGGCATATATTCCCTATACAACCCCTATACAATATACTCGCGTATCCCCTGCTAACCTCCAGTAAGCTTGGGACCCCAAGACCCCAAATCCCAGTTCAGTTCTCAATCCAGCAACCACTTTGCTATCAACCCTAACCCTACTGCTTTGTTGTTGAAATACGATTAAACATGATCATGTTCAATCCATGTTGCGCCCAGGTATACATAAACATGTAAAAAGTTGTTCAACAATTATTAAGCCTAAACCCTAAACCCTAAAACCCTAAAGCCTAAACCCTATAACAACCCGCACAGGTCAGTCAGGTCTCCTGCTCCCTTCGAGGCTGCTGTAGGCGACTGACCTTGGCGCAAGACCTAGCCGTGAATTTTGATAGGCATGGTTTAGGTGGACCCCCGACCCAGTAATAGTGACTATAGGGGATAATAGGGATTATATTGGGGTCCTCTTATATTCCCATTATACCACTATTACAGGGTGGGGGGTCCTCCTAAGGCATGGTTTTGTGGATGGATGCAATGCTGCACCGCTTAAGCTTGTGAAGGCAGAGTGGTTCAGAGAGTAGATGGTACCCAAGCCTGTGCAATATTTTCCACATCCGGGCTTGCCATGAAGTCATAAAACTTACCACTCAGCTCTGAAAAATCTTGACCAATAATCCCTAGAACCTCTATGACTGATCCAAAGTCTATAAATGACAGCTACATTGGGCTATTTGGAGCCCTAACTCTAAACCCCCTAGACTCTGAACCCCAAGGCCCAGGGACAAGTAAGAGTCTGCGCTGCGCGCTGCTGGTCACTGTGCGAGAAAAGTCCTTGGGCGAGGGCTCAGGGTGCGCATACATTACCAACGGACCCCCCACATAGAACAGATCCCGTAAGAAGGACACAGCCTAGAGAGGAACGGAGAGGTTACTTAGAGGATATGCGCTTTCTGATAGTCTCTTGGAGATCTACCTGATTGGGCTGAGGGTATGGATATTGGGGCTTTAGGTGGCTTTACAGATTGTACCACTACCACATAAGATTTTTGCAGCTGTCATCAAAGGGAAAAAGCGCTGCGTCTAAAGCCTGAACCACAGGCCTCCATCTTCGCCTTTTACTATGTGGACGCAGCCGGACGTACCCCCACCCTCCCACAAATGAACACGGAACTGCGTACAACCACTGCTACTAGAAGGACAGCCATCAGATCTGTGTAGCGCGACTTGCAGGGATCCTGTCAATGTAGCGTGAATGAGCCCCGCCCCCTGAATAACGATGATAACAACCTCCAAACGGTGATAGAAGCCCTTCGCCCCTTGAAGGGGAAGCCTTTGAACAGAACAGCCTGCCAGATATAGTGGACAGAGGACAAAGTCACAGACATGAAGATAATTGTTCTAAACCCAAACTCTAAGGTGTGGGCACGCAAGGGTGGATGCCTAGGTCTAGCTCACCACAAAGTCACCCCACATATAGACTCGCTAAGGTTCCAAGTTCCAAGCAGTTTAGGGTTCAGGGTTGCACCCAAGACCAAGATGATGGCTTGACCTAATATCTCGAATCCTAAGCACTCAACCACAAACCCTTATCCCATGCCCTGAGCCCTAAACCCTAAACCCTAAACCCTTACACCCGCAAACCCCTAAACCCCCAAAGCCCCACCCCCAAACCCTAAACCCTAAAACCCCCAAACCCCTAAGCCCCCAGAAGACAAAGGTCCAATACAGCGCTCCCCGGACCCGGAAGACCATGCAGCCTGGGGCTTGCTGCTTTATGCTTTAGGGCTTAGGGCTTAGGGTTCAACATAGGGTTTAGGGTTTAGGGTTATGTAGGGTTTAGGGTTTAAGGTTCAATATACGGTTTAGGGTTTAGGGTTTCATATAAGGTTTAGGGTTTAGAGTTATAGAGGGTTTAGCGTTTAGGGTTATGTAGGGTTTAGGGTTTAGGGTTATATAGGGTTTAGGGTTATAGAGGGTTTAGGCTTTAACATAGGGTTTATGGGGTTTAGGGCTTAGGGTTTAGGAGGGTTTTTAGGGGTTATATAGGGATGATGAAACAATGGAAACTACTGTAATGGCTTAGATAGGGTTTCGGGGTTTAGGGGTTGAGGGTTAAGGGTTTAGGGGTCAAGGGTTTGCGGTTTTATGGTTTAGGATGCTAGGGGCTTAGGGCTTAGGGGTTTAATATTTAGGGTTTAGGACCTATTTTCTGAGGGGGTAGTAGGGAATAAGGGAGCATACTCGATAGGGATTATATAGGGATGATTCAAAACAAAATGGAAACTACTATTAGAGGTTTGGTTTAGCGTTAAGGAACATCGGACTAAAGTCTAAAGGGCATATATAGAGATAATGGAAAGAGAATGGAAGCTACGCTTTAGGGCTTAGGATATAGGGAATGAGATACTCTATTGTGAATACATTGGGATTCTATTCCCTGATTTCCCTACTGACAGCCCGCAAGTTTAGGGATTGAGGGTGCGTCCTGAGCATTTGGGGTTTACAGGGTTTAGGGTTTGGGCTTTAGTTTTGGGGATTGCCAGTTTAGGTCTGAGTGTTGCAACCTGAGCCTGGAGTTTAGAGGTTAGGGCGGTTTTGTGGGTGAGGGTTGAGGGTGTGGGACTTGACCGGTTTCCGGGGTCTAGAATGTAGGCTTAGAGTTTATTGCTCAGGGCTCAGGGTTGAAAGAAAGAACTTAGTGAGCAGGCTAAGAATGCAGGGTCAAACGGAAAATACAATAACGACAAACTGGGCTTGGGTGTGGGTGTATGGGGATTGCTGAAGAGTCGGGTTTAGTAGGGAATGGAATAAGTACTGGGGCCGAGTTGCTGCTAATGACCCTAAGCCCTAAACCCTAAACCAGACCACCACCTGATCAATAGTCTAAACTCCTAGTATCACCCTGAATAACCCGTACTGTATAATGCTCCCCTATATAGTCCCCTATATAACTATAACCCTCCCCCCTTTAAGGAGTTTAGACTATAGCTCACATGATCATTCCAGTCACCCATTTGGCCTTGGGTTGAAGCTGAATCACGCAAGAGTAGCGTTTTTTTTGTGGTTTAACCTAGTAAGGTTATACTCCTTATTTAAAATACCATACCCCAAAAGGAGGATGTAATCTTACTCTATAATGGGTACCATAATATCCCCAAATAAAACGCTACTCACAAGACTTTTGGGTCGCAGAACAAGGGTAGAGCTGCAATCTTTTCTGCAATTGATCACAAGCCCTGAGCCCTAAACCCTGGCTTGAACCACATTACTTAAGTGGGCTTGAGTCAGGGCGCACTTGGTTGGGGGGGCTGATACGTCTTGTCTGCATTAAGGATCATCTTCCGGTGATTTTGAGAGGCTCAGGACAAACAATATGAAATTAGGGTTTTGGGTTTAGAATTATCATGAGAACCCTCAAGAACACCTTGAGCCCTAAACCCTAAACCCTAGCAGATCGGGTTCGGATCGTAGCCTCGCGATTAAGGTTAGGGTTTAGGGTTTCATGGGCTTTTGGTACGGGTCATAAGCTGGGTCAATCCCCCACCCAGTAACGGGTACCCCAAGGAACTATTGTAGGTACCTAACTCACAGATCTCTTAGGAAGACGCCAGTCTTGGAGAGACTCTAAACCCTAAACCCCTAAACCCTAAACCCCTAAACCCTAAACCCCTAAACCCTAAGCCCTGAGAGTTTGTTTTGAAGCTGTCAGGCCTACTTATAACACATCCTTCATCCCTAAGCTTAGTTCACGAATCATGTTTCAAGGGTTTAGGGTTTAGGGTTTACGGTTTAGGTTGTTTCAAGGGTTAGGGTATAGGGGTTTAGGGTTTAGGGTTTAGGATGGTTTAGGGTTGAGGATTTCAGGCTTGCGCCCCTAGGGTTGTACATCTGGGTTTTAGAATCCTTTTAAGGGACTTTAGAGGACCACATTGGCTCATTGGGGAAGCCTTTTGCGGGAACAACCCAGGAATGAAAGAAGATCATGCTGAATCCATACAGACATCAAGTATTCATTGATATCCAAAGTTCTCTGCAACAACAACCCAGAGTATCCCAAGTGTCCCTGGGACTTTCTAGCCCCTAAACCCTTAACCCTAAACGCCCAAACCCCCAAACCCTAAGCCTTTAAAACCTTGAATGAACCCGAACCCAGGGGCGGGTTACCTAGAAATCCTGCACGCTAGATCCAAGAACACACCGACTCTAATGCCGAATGCCCTCAAGCAATTATCTAGGGTCAAGGGAGTAAGGCTTAAGGTATAGGGTACACAAACAGTTAAACATTGTACGTTCTTATGCAAGATTACAATCTCAAACGTGTTACCTTGCACACCCTCCAAATCCTGAAGCCCAAAAGCCCAGGACCCTGAATGATTAAAGCCAAGGTGCCTTGTCCAAGGGTTCAACAAGTGAGCCTACGTTGGTTGTAAAGGCCAACTCCTTCAGCGGTGTCTGTTGGGCTTTTAGGGGATTAGGGTTGGCGGTTTTGGGTTTTAGGGGTTTTAGGTTTGTAGGCGTCAAGGTTTTAGGGGCTTAGGGTTTAAGATTAGGTTTTTAGACATATAGAGACCATATTATCTCCCCATTCAAGGGTACAACAAGGATCCTGGGGGTCAGGTTTATAGGGTTTAGGGTTTAGGTGGGGTCCCATTAAGGGCTGTATATAACCATAGTATATCTATTATCCAACTGTTACTGAGGGGTGGGTACTACTGAAGGTTTAGGGTTTAGGCTTCAGGGTTTAGGGTTTTGGGGTTTTGGGGTTCAGGGCTCTCCTGCAGGATGCGCTGGGGGCGTTGTATCGTGCATTGGAATACATGAGTTACATGTGCATGATTTAGGTGACCCCCCCTCCCTAAACCCTAGACCCTAAACCCCCTACCCGCCTCCGTAGCCTGTTCTTCTTTGATGCTTGGTACTTGTATGGCAACAAAAACACGCGTGCGCAGAGGAAAAATGTACAAGGAGAGACTTGGGGGGAGATTGCATCAAAGCCTGTTTCTTCTTGCTTGACCCCAATCGGGTTTAGGGTTTAGGGGAATTATTGCTATCGCTTGTTTTCCTCTTTTCCTTTGTAATCGTCAGATTTTCCTCTTATCGAACCACCCTCAGTTTGCTTTTCGGGGCGTGCCCATAATCCTCTGGCGCGTGGTTGCTAAATAGCCCCACTTTGGCCCAAGCAAATGCTGTAATAGTACTGGCACTTGTGGGTGTTTCCCAAAAATAGGAGTACTGTTTTGGGTGTACCTATAATAGGATTATAGCAATTGAGGGTGGCGGGTGGTATCTTGGGGGCCCACTATTTACGGAAAGCATATTGTATACCTGCAAACCCGCCCCGCGAGAACCCGGAACCGGACGCCCTGGCGCGTCAGCTCTGATTCCTCCCTATCCCACCCAAACATGAAACTCCAAAACCCTATTGGGACCCCAGAAGATGTAGAAGAATAGCCTTTTGGGCTATTCTTAAGGGCTTGGGGCTATTGTTTCACCTACTTTTGTGTTTCAGGTAACCACCGTATCGTACAATCGACCACCCACACTGAATGGTATCAATCCCAGCACGCCTGGCTGTCGTAGAGCTCTTTAAAGGTGTTGAGTTCGTAATGGATGCCAAACCTTTCCGGTAGCGGTTGAGACTGCTTTTTTTATTCCGAGCGATATTTCTGGGTCTGGGGTCTGGGGTTCAGGGGCTAGATTCTGGGTGTGTTCACTTGGAATGAAAACTAGCTTGCAAATACTGGGTTGCTGTTAAGGAACTTAAATTAAGTTACCATAATAGGTATATATAGGTTCCCCCAATATAGTAACTTAATTTAAGTTCCTTAGCAGCAACCCAGAATATCTTCATAACCAGGGCTTAGGGAATTTGGGGGGGAATGCTGCTTGGATCGATTCCTCAATTCCCTACTTACCACCTGCAAGGTTAGGGCTTGGTGTTCAGGGCCTAGGCTGCATATATAAATATATACATATGAGGGTTTCCCAAAATTAGGGGGACCATTGTGAGGGTCCCTATAATAAGGACTATAGTATTTTGGGGTCTATACTGGGGTCCCGTAATTTTGGGAAACTACCATATATATATATACATATAGTCCCCCTAAAGTAGATAGAACATGGCTTTGGGTATATTTTAATAAGATCCCCATATACCCCATATTCTATCTACTTAAGGGAGACTGTAGACTTCAGTGCTTAGCGTTTGGGGCAAATTCAAGATTGTTTTGTCTAGGACGAGGAATCTCCCCGCATGTGCCGCCCAATTCCTTAACAGTCCTTGTGCAATTTTGTGCAGTGAGGGATGTGGGTCCGTGGCTACAAAGACCACACGTGGAAAACACTCCGTTATAAAAATTTGAAAGCGGACCGAATCTTCCGGAATCCTTTCTTGTGGAAGTCTTTTTATCAAAGCTATTGCTCTTTGTACACCTAATTTTGGAAAACCCTGAGCCCTAAACCCTATAAACCCCTGTAACCCCTGTACAGTCCCTATTTCCCCCTATAACTCAGGCCCAAAGTAAGACGCTGTGCAGGAGGGCGTGCTATCTAGAGGCTCGCTGAAGCGGTTGAAGAACTACCCATGTTCAAGGGGCCATGCCTGTATCTGGTATTTTCTCGAAACAAGGGAATCCCAACATAAAGCCCAACATACTTGTTAATCCTTATGATTGGGACACCCAAAAATACACAAAAAAATGTGGAAACCCGAAAACATGCATACCACCTATAACCCCCTGTAAAGGTATCCTAATTTGGAAGACAATTTTGTGGTAGACCGCAAAAAGATATGCTCCGCTGTGCAATTCACGACACTGACGAGACGGAACGTCAAGAAGCGTTCACAACGATGATCTAGTGGGTGTAGGACGTAAGGCTTAAGATAATGCAAATACGTAAAATGCGACAAGAAGATTCTGAAGCACTGTATCCTTCAAGCATGTAAGGTTTATAAGGGAATACTGCTGTTACTTCTGCAAGTTGTTACACTACTGACTTCTCATTAAAATCAAAGCCAAGTGTGTGTAACATAGGGGCCATGTATCAGGAATAGAGTCTGGGCGTATAGTGTTAAAAGGGTGGTATTAGTTACATTTTCGGATTCTAAGTTAGCAGAGAGAACGCTTGGAAAGGAAAACAACTTTAAAAGAACATTGCCCAGAACACAAATCCTGAACCCTAACCTCCCCCCAAAAAAACTTGATCCCAATCTAGCCATATATGAGCCACAGTCCAAACTCCAAGTATTCCCCTCAAAAACTCCATCATACTCCCCTATACAGTCCCCTATATAATACAGCTCCGTTTGTCTCATGTATGGTAGTTTCCCAAAATAGGGGGACCCCAATATAGACCTCACTATGCTATAGCCTTTAATAGCCTTCGTTATTGGGACCCCCAGAATAATATCATAACTTTTGGGAAGCCCCTCATATAGGCCCTCTGCTAAAATAAGGCAAGAAGCTGTGCACAGTCCTGGCCCGTCACGTCGATCGCGTGCAGCTCGTCATTGTTCAGGGCTACGTTCCCGCGCACTTGCTTGTAGTCATCATTCCTGCTACTAAACCCTAAAACCCTAAACCACACAAATCAAGGTGGAGAGCTCAAGGTTGTGGATCAAATCCTTGCGTTACTGCCTAGATGCTGAAGGTGGAAGACCCAGAAGCACTTGCTTGCAGTCATCACTCCTGGCCTAGGCAGGTATATTACGAAGCAGTCAGGTTCCTTGCAAGAGATCTTAGGGGTTCTATAGGGATATTTAGTGACATGGAGGGATACCAAGAGGTCTAGGTATCAACAAGTAGTTGGAAGCTAACATGATACAGGGATAGCATATATGCACATACCAGGACCCTCCTTGTACCCTTAATTGGGGATATATGGTCCAGAATAGCGGGTACTTAGTCCCTTTTAATAGAGGGTAGGAGGAGGGTCTAGGCACACACCCCCATGTCATCCCAAGACCCTGAACCCAAAACCTATCTCATCCCTAGAAGATCGTCTTGGGGTTCCATGGTAAATCCCTGTCAGCAAGCCCTACCAGGACTGTGAGAGTAGGTAAATATTGGCCCAAGCACATTATGAAAGAAAAGACGCCCAAAAGGCGATCCTTCTAATTGCATATGTTTTGGGGTGCAAGTAAGCCGGCCACACCCTCAACCCCTAAACCATTACACCAGCAAGCTAAGCTCAACAAATACCCAGGCACAGGGCGCAGTTCATGGGCACCAGCATGTTGTAACCTGTCTTCAGTCAGTAAAGTTCCAGCCGGGCAGTCATCAGGTAAGTACCCTTATAGGAGTCATACACAAACCTCACATAATCTCATTACTCTTTTATGTGCATTATGCGAGCCTTTCGATTCTTCTTGACTCGGCTTTAGTTTGAAGGCTAGGGTGGGGCTTCAGGGTTTACTCTTAGTAAAGAAAGATAACAAATACATGTCTATTAACGTCCCTACGAACTCCTTCAAGATGGCGTCTATGTCCCATCTTCACTGCATTCCTTGGGAACCACTTTAAGGTTTCGGGCTTAAAGAGCTTAGGGTTTATTGGGCTTGGGGTTTAAACATTCAAAGCCGAAGCCCTGCACCCTAAAAACCGCCTTCAGGGAATTGTGGCTGAGGCCCGACATATTGGTCAAAGGCATTGCAATGCCTACATAATTAGACTTACAGATTTGTTAGGGTTTGAGGTTGGGGAATGGGGGGGGGACTGGAAAGGAAAATGCATTCAAAACAAGAAAGGGCTTGCCTCCGGTCCTTCCAACCACCAGGAAGTAAATGAGATCTTGAGTCTACAATACACCCGAAACCCTAAAGCCCTAAATCCTGAACTGGCGAGAGCGTCGCTGACCATATACACAACTGACACCAGAACGAACCTACAGCCTTGGAAGTGCAGCCTCTTCGGGGGTGGCCGCCAGGTTTAAAGGGGCTCCCACCCTAGAAATCAGGGACCTCTCAAGCACGCCTTCCTTTTGAATCCGCGGTGGGCCTAGATTCTTGTGAAGGGGGCTGGGCCAGCAGCCCGAATTTGCCAGGGTTAAGGGTTTAGGGCCCCGCCTATTGTCAATTCCAATTTTTCTGAATTGAAAAACAGACGCTTGAACTCCAAGCCCCCGCACACGGTCCAAACATGCTGGTGGCGGCTTGACGAGGAGAGAACAGCATAGCTGGAGAGAAGAGAAATCAGAAAGCCCAACTTGCTAGGGGGCTTTGCGGGGGTAGGACGAAGAGTGGGAGCGCACCCACTGCGTGCCCACACTGATACACACCCTAAAACCTAAATCCTAAACCATAATCCCTTAACCCCAAACCCTAAACCAAAAATCCTAAATCCTAAACCCTAAACCAGAATCCCTAAATCCTAAATACCCGAATCCTTCACGTAAATCCTAAGCCCAAACCCTGAACCCTGTAAAGGGGCAAGCTAGGCCTTGCATCCCCAAGACTCCGGGCCCTGAAGCTGGTACTTCTAAGCAAGATTATTAGGGTTTAGGTGTTTAGGTGTTTAGGGGTTTCGGCTTAAGGTTGAAGAGTTTTGGGTTCTAGGGTAAGGGTTTAGAGTTTGAAGCTTTAGGGTTTATAGGTATGGCCTACTTTAAGGGGCTTCTGGCCCAACTTGCCCTAACCTTTTGAAATTACCCAGGTGCTTTAAGGTAGCTCCAAACCCTTAGCATGGTAGAATCTATCACATAGGAGTTCTGGGAACTTAGGTTTTTAGGGGTCTTAAGAAATTCAGGATTAGGATTTAGGGGTCTAGGGAATTAAGGACTTTAGGGTTTAGGGGTTTAAGCGTGTAGGGTTTAGGGGCTTTGAGGAATTTAGGGTTTCGTGGCTTAAGGAGCTCAAGGAATTTTAGGGTTTAGGGTTTAGGGGTTCAGGGCTTGCGGGAACTTACTAAGTTGGTGAATAGCGGGCTTTACTTGGAGGTTTAGGGGTAACCTGGGGATCCAAATAGGACAAAGCAGGTAGCATTTGTTGTTGACTGTGTTCAGGGCCCAAAGTAGGTAAACCCTAAACCCTGAACCCCCTACATAGGCTAAAGGCTCCTAAGGAGATTACTTCAAAAGAATCCGATGTAGAGTCCCATATGGAACAAGATTGTGGCTTGTAATCGTATACTTTAGAAGAGGACATGTAAAAGAAAAAGGATCATAAAGAGATAATCGGAGCAACTATTCCCTAACCCTTACATGAATCCTCAAGATATGTAGAATGCGTTGGGTCATGACTAGACTCAGCTCCAAGGTCCAGGCATACTGTACATGCAGATGCATGAATGAGAAGCCTCCCAGGTTCCCCGAAGCATCGTGAAGTCTTGGCTAATATAATTAGCTATAGTCTGAACTCCTAGCATCCCACTTCATCACCCCCTACCATAGCCCCCTATATAACCCGCTGTATAACACCCCTTCAAAACAAGGAGTTTAGACTGTAGCCCATGTAAGTCCTAAACCCCATGCCTTAACCCTGAATCCCAAACCCAAAACCCTAACCCTGGACCCCAAATCCTACGTATCCCTAAAACAACAACGGTTAAGTGCTTAAGAACCTTCAGCCTCCGCAAGGGAGTTTCCAAAATCAGGAAAAAATTTGGCCCCCATAAGCAGGATTGTTGTATTCCGGGGTCTATGTATATATATATATAT
>CAJNIZ010038668.1:55656-80227 GCA_905231905.1 Symbiodinium pilosum
GGGGGGGGACGTCGTTTATTATTAGAGGGAAGGGATTACAGGGTTGTGGGCTGCGGGTTTTGATCCTCATATGCAGCACGCTTATACACAAGGTTTCGGGTTTGGGGTTTAAGGTTGTAACCCACGTAGCATCCTAGCATCCGCACGTACATGGACAAAGGTTTCAGGCTTGGGGTTAGCGTTGAAGGTTCAGGGAACAAACATGCCCTGATTCCAGAAGAACACCTTAGTTAGAATTCCTACAAACAGCAAAGCCACACCTCACGAAACCAAAAGCTCAGACAACTTCACACGCCCCAAACGCCTAAACCCTCAATCCCTAAACCCTCAATCCCTAGGCCCTACACCCTAATAAAATCCCTAAACCCCAATAAAATAAAACCTCTAAACCCATAGTTTTCAATCCGGCACTCGAAGCCCGTCACCCACGACACCCAACCCTCAGCGCCAACCCTAAAGCTGGGTTTAGGGTTTAGGGTTGTAACTCCCACAATCTGGGTTGCTGCTAAGGAACTTAAGGTAAGTCACCAGGATATGGTACGGTTTAGGGTTTTAGGGTGTAGAGCATTTAGTAAATAATGGGGCTAGCTTACTAAAGAAATTTAACTTAGGCCGCGTTGCTTAACAGCAACCGGGTAATAAGAAAGGCGCTTAAATTATCACCCGTATCCTTTTCAGACTTATTCGAAGCACAGTGTCCCAGGACAGAAATCTAAAAACATAGTATTGGCAAATGTTTAGTCCACTGTACACACACACAAATTGCCCCAAACATGTGTGCTGCTATACAGAAACCCTTAGGCGTTAAGGTCTTCACGCCAAGAGGCCGCCAGCCAAAAGAAGCTCACTCCGATACCGGCCGCCGAGGAGACGTAGCCATCAGGGTCGCAACCGTACCTCGTACGACAGGGTGCTAAATATTTACGATATCATTTTGATGTCCATCTGAGGTACCATATATATTATACTTATACAAGGAATATGGAACCATCATATTGGATACTATTCAGGCCCCTAAACCCTATTAAAATATAGTATTTTCCAGCTTCTTAACCCTGGACCCCAGACCTTTAACCCTTAAACCCTTAAACCCTAAACCAAAAAACTCTAAACCCTAAACCCTTAAAACCTTCAAGCCTAAACCTTAAACCCTAGAATCCTGCAACCCTAAACCGCCTGAACTCCTCGTAAGACACGTGGTACATGCAGCCCCGCTGTGACATCTCCAAGCCGTTACCCAAGGGCTCGGTTTAGGGTTTAGGGTTTAGGGTTTAGGGTTTAGGGACCCAAGGGCTCCTATGTAGTTCCTTTTTGGGGCTTGGTTATGGTTTTTGGGTAAGGGATTCTAATATACTACCCAAAAAAGAACTACATTGAAGGTTCTGGGGAGCCTCCTTGAACCTTAATCCCTCAAACCCTATTTTTAGGGTTTAGGGCTTCGCAAAACCAATGCCTCTAAGCCCAACCAAACACCGGATCAAACAGCCCTATCTCAAACCCCAAGCCCTCAGTTCTACCTCCCTCTGCTTGTACAGCCTACAGAATCGCCACTAGAATTTCTCGAGTTCCCTGGTATCATTACGTTACAGGGCACCACGAATAGAACTCAACATGATTGTATGCGTAATTTTCAGGGTCATTCCTCTAGAAACCCTCACGTAATTCTGGTTTCCTTTGCATGCTCCATGTTCTGTTCCATCTGATGCTCCGTCAATGGAGTAATATCCCTAAAGAGTAAACTCTGAACCCCAATCCCTAACCTCAAATCCCAAATCTCTAGTCCTTAAACCTTAACCCCTGAACCCGACTCCCTAATCCATAAACCTTTACATCATGTGCATACTTATCTTGGCCGCTGTATTAAACCCCATGTGCCATGTACCTGCCTGGTATAGTGGGAGCCCTGCCAGCTCCAAACCTAAACAGAGACGTAGGATTTAAGGTTTAGGATTTAGGGTTTAGGGTTTAGGGCGTAGGGTTTAGGATTCGAGCTGGGTTGGCAAAGACTGAGGAGTAAGTGGTTGTCGGGTTACCTGGAAAGCCTTCACCTACTCCCAACGGGCTACTTAAAATGCTAGGCAATCAGGGGATCGAACGTTGGCCGCAATGATGGCCTACTGGCTTTCTAGCGAGTTTGGGGCTTCGAGGCTATGTGTCTTGCGGTTCAAACTTCGAAATGAAGCTTCAGGGCCCAGGTTATAAGTTATAAGGCTTTGGATTCACGCTTTTGGGACCGACTATGGATAGGATCGAAATCGACAACGTGCAAGCTCGGAAAAATATCACGTTGAGGTCTGCTTGGGGTGCCTTATTTAGTGGAATCACATGCGGAACTTAGGATCTCACCCAGGCAAATCCCAAACCCTAAACTCTAACCCTAAACCTTAACCTTAACACTAAGCCTTAACCCTAAACCCTTAACGCTAAACAATACCCTCTCATTACGTGCCCCACTCTCATCTGCAACCCATCCATGCCCCTCGGCGCCCTAGAGCCAACAAGGCCCTATCTCGTTCTCGTTTGCGCTATTATGGGGGATTTGGGGTTTAGGGTTTAGGATTTAGGGTCTAAACTCCTTAAAGGGGGTTGGTTATATAGGGGATATACAGGATTTAGGGTTTAGGGTTAAGGGTCTGAACTCCTTAAAGGGGGGTAATATAGGGGATTACAGAGGGGACTGCTATAGGGGTGATTAAGGGGGATACTAAGACTAGACTATTGCTTGTTCGGGGGCTTTCCAAAGTTAGGACCACCTCTTTGGGGTGTCCCAACACTCAGAGGTAATTGTAGTTTGGCATGTAATCTACATAGTATAACCCTAAACCCTAAACACCAAACCCTACACCCTAAACCCTAAACCCCAAACCTTAAACCCTAAACCCTAAACCCTAAACCCTAAACCTTAAACCCTAAACCCTAAACCCTAAATACCCTAAACCCTGTCGGCAACGGGGTTCCAGGGCAAGACTTCACTGAGCTTCCGGCGAGCGAAAGGCAGAGGATGACTGCATAGAGCAGGATGCCTACCCAAAGGCTCCATGTAGTTATATGGTATATACTTGGGCCCTAAAGTAGTTATATGGGAACCATTTTGGGCCCTAATTATATACCATAGAGCTACATGGAGCCTTTGGGCTACTGGCTTAGGAGTTTCGGGTTTAGGGCTTAAAGATTAAGTTTTAGGGTTGAGGGCTTAGGGTTTTCAATTCAAGGTTGGTGGAACAGGATTTAGGGTTCAGGGCTTAGGTTTCAGGATTTCAGAATACAGGGTCTATGGCTTAATTGTGGGTTTGAATCCGAAACCCTAAACTCTACAGGTCGCGTCTGGCCTTGGAGACTTCGGGGCTTCTGCTTCAGTTGTATTTCGCCCTATCACCCAGCAGGAGCGTTTAAGACAGTTCAGAGTTTAGGGCTGTGTTCCAACAAGTCTATGGAGATTCCCATTTGTAGGGATTTGCTTCAAGTACCTGTGTGTGTGTGACTTATCCAACGTAGATAATATTAAGCAAAGCCAGATGCACATGTGCAGAAAAACCGAGACACCTCGAGGAAAGGACTTGTCCTGGAGGCCCAGAATACTTATAGCCTACTTGGGGGCATCAGTAGCCGCACGCTCCTGAACTAGAGGTGCGTACCCCCATAGATAAGTGGGTCATTAATGCAATTAATGACAAAGCAGGTGATAACCACACCGGGCCTCTGACTAGACCCTAAACCCTAATGCCTAAACCCTGAACACGGTTTAAGGTGTACTTGGATGATCTTTTGACTTAGCAAGGCTACCCACTATCCCCAAGTACCCCTACCATAAGCCCAATAATCACTGTTACTACGTAGACTTACTAAGTCCAGAGATCCTCCCAGTATCAGCCCCCCTATGAGCCATTGTCTAAACTCTCTAGTATACCCCTTAATAACCCCTATAATAGTCCCCCAAATAATCCCCTCAGAGATCAAGTAGGGCTTGGGGTGTAGGAAGGAAGAGAAAGAGAGAGAGGCAGAGAGAGGGAGCGAGGTGCATGGCTTGGGGTTAGGGTTTAGGGTTTAGGGTAGTTCAGGGTCTGAACTCCTTAAAGGGGGTTATGTAGGGGATATATAGGATTTAGTGTTTAGGGCTACGGTTAAAGGCTTAAGGGTCTAAACTCCTTGAAGGGGGGTAGTTTAGGGGATTGTATAGGGGGACTACTATAGGGCATAGGGCACGTCATTGCATGGAGACTGCTACAGGGATCTATTGCCTGCTTCCCTACTAACCAGCAGCAAGGCATAAAGAGATGCTGGGTCTACAATTACAGCTTGCGGCCCCCTGGTTACAAAACTATATAAGCCACAGAACTGAATATTATGGGACCCTAAACCCTAAACCCTTGCAGCCGTACTCATCCTCACAGTAACCTAGTTGCAAAACCAGCTCATAACTCGGGGCTCTGCCTGCGGGATTTCATTGATAACGCGAGACAAAAAGGGTAAACAAGGCTAGAGTACGTGATCATCCAGCACACAGAAAGCTCCGGTCAGCTGTTGTTCGAGGATTTTCCAGTAAGGGGCTTTGGGTTTAGGGTTTAGGGCTTAGGGGTCTTGAAGCCATGGGCTCGAAGTCTGAACATACTACCTACATTGGGCCCTGAAATCTACCCTAACAGTCCAAGGACCCAAATAATAGGGTCTTAGGGCCCAAGTGCTATAATGTTAATGGTATTTGGGCCCTAAAGCCCTATTATTTGTGTCCTTGGACCCTTAAACCCTAAACCCTAAAACCCTACTAGTTGGGTCCTTGGAACAACTTGAGGGCTATACATAGCACCTGCATGGAGCCAGAGGCTATAGTCCCCCTTAAGTAGATAGAATATGGCTTTGGGAATATTATAATAGGATCCCCATATACCCCATATTCTATCTACTTAAGGGGGACTATAATCCTACAGAGCTTTTACCAGCTTAACTTGGAGTGAGACCTTGGTAGGCCAATTGTGGGTTACAAAATGAAACCATGAGAAATAATCCATCTAAGGGAATAGAGGGATAATGGAAAAGAAAATGAAAAGTGCTGGTTTAGGGCTTAGGGTTTAGGGTTAAAACATGAGAAATAATGGATCAACGTCCTCAAGCTGTATGAAGGTAATATTATTAGACTCTATGGCCCAATGCAGGTGTTATTTATAGACTTCGAGCCTCAGGGTACAGGCATGCGTGAGTTCGGAGACATGTTCCACTTGAAGCTCTGAGATCATTTGAATATTCTAGCCGCAAAAACTCATGCATTCCCTCAAAACTGGCACTTCCTTACGTGAAGACCACCCGAAAGCTTAAGTTCTATGAGAATTGAAGTTCATGTAAACGGATCACCCTAGTACTCCCACGAGGTAGTGTAGGGGTGCAAACGGTGCAAATGATTGGAAGAAAGTACTAGGAAAGCAACACGGAAAGGACAAAATGATGATCATAGGGTAAGCCCGTGGTATGGGTCCTTAACTGTTATCATTATGACTACTAGTGTTACTAGTACCATTGTAAATTGTAACCATATACTAATAGCCATAAGCGTTCGGGCCACATGGCCTCAGTGAAGCAAGTGCATGAGAAGTAGGTCTCATCATCTTCGAAGGGAACTTTGCACGACTTTTAGGATCTAGGGCCCAGTGCTTTCATAATGTTGCGCTGCTTTTAGCCAAGAGACCTGGTTGAACGTGTGTTGGCCGCCGCTTATTCAGTTCCAGGCCATTGTTCGGAAGACCATGTTTAATGTGTTTTGGATCTGGGGCCCTAACGGAATCCAGACTGTCCTCTTGAATCAAGTTATCCCAGGGCCTCCCAGCCCCCTCAGTACCGTGGGAGCCTTATTGAGGACGCATAATTGAGAATTTTCTGGCTGCCCTGTTGTTTCGCTGGGGGAACACTAAAGAGACTACCACATTAAGATGTACAAGCAGGGGCAGGGGGTGGGTGTCAACACGAAAGAGAGTGCGGCATTAAGACGTACAGGCAGGGCGGCGCAAGGCTTGGTCCACAAGCCAGAACATAAGCCAGAAGGACACGGACACATCTGTGAGGCCCTGATGAACCCCAAAAGAGCAGCGCTTCTGCGTAGAATGGCCATGAGAAAACATCTTCGGCTCTGAGATTAAAGAGACTTCCAACCCAATCTTTATTTACTCCCTAAAGCTTCAGCGAGGGTATGGCAAAAGACGTTCGAGCAGTTTTGGAACACCGGCAGCAGGAGCACTGTAGGTTCTCTGTACATGCTTGTGACAAACAGTGTTGCGCTGCAGAGCCACAGGTTTGAGAGGATTGCCAGGGTTCATCCCGTGGACATTGCAAATACCAGGACCCAGAAGAAACTTGTGCATGGTCCCCCTAACTAATTCTAAAATTAAATTAAGAAGCCCCTAAACCCTAAACCCTATATCCTTAACCTACAGCCTTTATCCGCAAACCGTGTGGCACATACGCATGTCGTCTTTCAAACAAGCCTGGTCTGCGCATTGTGCGAAGTCCTCAAGCGATGTGCCGCGCCAGCGGCTTGCTTCAAAAGTTATATCTTACCCAGACTTGGATACCCTTCACACGCAAATTCCAGAAGATGTCCAAATAGACCATAGAGGAATATTTAAGAAAGGTATCCAGAAAATCTTGACATCTACTCCAGATGTCAGCTGGGCTTTTGCTCTCACATTATTGGGCTGGACTCATTGGGCCCAACGGCGCTGGGCACGAGAAGCATAACTTCAAAACAGCAGTTTCCTGACTCTGCGTGGTCTTGTGATTAAAAGTTGCCATGGGAGGCTCACTTCATGAAATCCGGCTTCTTCCAGGCCGGGTTCGGATAGCTGTAGTAGCCCTCCGCCTCGATCAGGGCTTTTCTCAAAATTCCGGGTGCCCTCTCTGAGTCCTTGCAAAAATGACTGTGCGGTTTCTGGGAGCATTTGGTCCCTGATGGCAAAGAAAAGAACCGAGTGCTTTGGATTCATTCACCGGCGCCTCTTGCATATCTAAATCAAACTACTCCCAGCATCACCATAAACCCTATATCCTAAGCCAAGCAAGAAGAGCTTCCAAAACCCCTGGAAAAGGAGAGCAATTCTTCTGCGACCCGTTTTGGGGTACGTGCCAAATCACAAACCCAACTCTACACGCTGGACCCAAAACGGAAACCACAAACCCCAATTCGTCGAGCCACACCCAAGAACCTAAACCCGTAACCATAGCCTAACCCCTAGCCATGCGGCCCCGGACCCCAAAAGTGGGTAAAATGGTAGCCCTAAATCCTTGAAAACAACACAAAAGGCAATTTTTTCCCGTACTTTTTGGCCATTTGGGGTTCAGGTAGAAACGCCACCCTAAAACCCTGACTAAGTCTACATCGACGTTGAAAGTAGCTAAACATGACAGCCCAAAATCCGGAAAAAGTGCCCAATAGACCATGAAGCTACATTGTAGCTCGGGCGGGGCGCAGACTGTCCACTAAACCCCCGAACCTACACCCTGAACCCTCAACTTGTGTTTTCTCTAGCTCGCCTGGTCCTGATCTGGGTCGCCTCCCCGCAATCCCAGCTTTCCCTGATCTACCATGTCCTATCCAGGGGACTGCAGTAGAGGTTAAGGCATGGGTTTAGGTTTTGGGCGGTTTAAGGCGCAGGGTTGGGGATAGGGCTTAGGGTTTACAACGTCTGGTTCAGGGTGTAGGGTGTAGTGGGTGTGGCTTACAAGGCTTCTGGCTCAGGTTTAGGGGGTACGGGTGTTGCTTCTGGGGGGGGCGTAGGTAACTCGAAGCTTACAACACTGTGGCTAATTCTTTTAGGTACTACGAACAGGCGAAGCTTTGGCTGTTGCTATTCCCCAAAACTGCAGCCCAGACAAACACAGATGCCTACTGTAGATGAAGCTCTGAAAAAACCACCCACCTGAAGATGGTTCCACTTTCAGGCACCATGATATCATCCCTAAACCCGGCATTCATACAATAAATATCTCTGTCTAAGCCCCCCTCTCTCCTGACTACATATTCTACCATCTCTGAAATACTCCGTAAGTTGCAGAGGGTTTGAACTCCTACTTGCAGAGCTAATAAGTATACTTATAACTCCTATGAGCCTTGTTGTTTAATGGCCCGTTTTCCCCATTAGTAGTCTGCTTACCAAGCCCGCCTGCCCCTAGACCCTAAACCTAGACCCTAAACCTCCAACCATAATCCCTTAGCGCAAAGCCTATTCTGGGCTTCGTGATGGTCTACATGGTGGAGCCCCCCAGGTACATGTCCCTCGTATATGCTACTCAACCCAAGTTGTAAGCTGGGGGCCCTACATTGTAAGCCCAGAGCCCTCAACCCTAAATGTGCCCACATTGTAGGGGAGGGTACTAGCAGGCCTTCAAGTACGCTCCATTGGCTGACATCTGCCTGGGTCTTCGTGTGAAAGTTTTCAGAGTTGGGGTTGAGGGATTGGTTAGGGTTGAAGGGCTGGGGTCCCAGGTCTTTTTTGGGGGGCGTCCCAGGTCTAGAGTTCAGGGAAAAGGGTTTAGGGATTGAGGTTTAGGGTTTAGGGATTGGGGTCCAGGAGTTTAGGATTTGGGGTTCGCTTCTGGGCATGGCTGTTTTCAAATGATAGAACTCACTTTGGACCTTCCCATTCCAACTCCAAGGGGAAGGCGAAACGCTAAACCCGAACCCCGGAGGAGGATACCTAAAACCTGAGCCACCGCTGCTCTCCTCGACACCTGAGCCTCAACCCCAACAACTGTAAACCCTGAAAACCCCTGACACCCTAACCCTAGATCAACAAAACATGTCCACGCCCAGGGCCTCTAATCTTGAGGCTCGAGGGTTCCCCTCTCCAAAGCTAACATGGAACCTCACATGTGGTAGTTGTCCTGAGCTCTCAATTGTTTACGGAAGACGGTTTTTTGGTTTGGGTGTTGGTCCTACTTGGGTTTATATGGTACCTGTTCAACATACTAAGGGGTCACTGACCCCTCTATACTACCCCCCTAGGTTCCCCCTCAATTAATCTTAATTAAGCTTGGTTTTCCGCCCTAGATAAGCCTAATTAAGGAGGCAACCTTGGGGGGGTAGTATTAGTATAGAGGGTGGTACTAGGGGAACCCTAAACCCTAAACCCTGAATCCCAAACCTAAACCCTAAATCCTAACCCCTAAACCCTAAATCCTCAACCCTAAACCCCAAGTCCTACACCCTAAATCCTAAGCCCCTAAACCCTGTTTATGGTACTCGTTCAGCACACCAATCCCCAACGTGGCCCTGAGGTAGGTCATCGTTTTTTTTTTTTTTGCTGGATCTCCCTTACCTATGGGTCTAGGGTTTCAGGTCTAGGGTTAGACCTCCATACCCTACTCGTTTTTTAGGGTACCTAACGTTGTATATAGAAGATACTGGACATGAAGTTTGGTATCCTTCAAGAGGGGTAGGGTATAGTGATGTAGGTAAGGAAGTGTATTCCCAGCGGTCTTGCCCAAGGTTCTTTGGAACAATCCTCTTTTTGAGAACCCTCTTGGGGTTTCATGTACTTTTTTCAGGCGCGTCCAGGATGCGAACAGAAATTAGCAAACAAAACACCAAACCATGAGCCCTTTACTCCGAAGGCGTCGGTTCCGCATCAGGCACACAAGGTTCCATATATATATATATACACATATTTATACACCGCAGACTCCAAATACACGATTCCAACCCCGGGGTTTAAGGCTTAGGGTTTCAAGCACCCCAAACACCAATTCCTAACCCCAAACCAAGGGGTTTTAAATACCAAAACACTAAACCTATAAGTGAACTCGAACCACCCAACTGCCATACATTAACCGAGATTATGCCCAATCCCAAAATCAAAGCCCTGACCCAAAAATACCCAAGCCTGAAAACCTAAAGCCTAAATGCCGTAACCTCACATCCTAAATCCGAAGTATCTAAGCTCTAAGATACCTAAGCCTTGAAACCCTGGACCCTAATACCTAAGCCCTAAACAAGAGCAAGGCTGCGCATCTCCAAGCTTAGCACCCCAGTACTGCAGAATGTTGGATGCTGTCCCCAGTCCCACCATGTCCTTTCGGGGACGATTCAGTGAGTTGAGGGTTTAGGGCTTAGGGAGTACAATGATTATATAGGGTGTATATAGGAGTACCTAGGATTATAGGGAGATGGGGGATATGGCGAGACGGGCCCAGATTCGGTCCTAGTGAAAGGCTTAGGGCTTGGGAGTTCTAGGGTTTATGATGCTGTGATAGAGCTTGACAGTTTCAGATAGAAGCTTCGAGCTATGGGAGTTTGCCGGTTTAGGGTCTAGAGTTTCAGGGACATGGATTATTTAACGCAAGAGCCCCAAACCCTAGACCTGTTGCCACCAACCTGAAACCGCCTGCACTCGGGGTAATTCTACGGGCTTTGTGCATGCAACTTGTTATCCAACTGTTGCTGACTGGGTGCAGTATCCAGACCCTAAAACTTAGGTTAGGCGCCACCCGCTAGTGACCACCAGGAGTAAGGGTAGTCACAATAGGGGCCCTACATATTCCTTCCATGCAACAGTTTCTGGGTGGGCTGCAATCCAACCTAACCTGCAAACCCTAAACCCTTAAACCCTAAACCCTGGAGCTGCCAACCCTTAAACCCTAAACCCTCAAACCCTTAAACCCTAAACCCCTCGACCCTGAACAATACATCTGCAGACCGGTAACCCTTGGCTTGAGGAGTCGGTGCTTTGGGTTGGGGATCTAAAGCCCTAAGGCTGTAAACTGCCTGAAGACCTTGTTCTATGTGGAATTTGGGTGCAAATTCCTTCAAGTATGAGTCCTTATGCAGCCTGGCTCAAAAGCTACGTAGGCATACTGGAAGAGGAGCCCGAGAGACAGAGGACACTAATCGGTTATAACTGCGGCTTCCCTGCCCCAAACCCTAAACTCTAAACCCTAAATTGAACCCCTAAACATAAGGGCCTAGGGTCCATGAAGTACATCTACACGCATCCAAAGCACCCCAAAAAGCTTCTCTATGGCTCTCACTGGGACATGCGAGAACATCGCTCACATGTCTTCTTGGGTTTCAATGTAATCAAAGTTCAGATTGGTTGTTCCAAAATGAGCTGGATAAGGACACAGGAACTTAAATTCAGGGTTTTGGGTAGGATTCGACTCTCTATAGTTGGAATTCTAACCGGGACGGAATTGGGCAATACTATGCTACAACTCCCGACGTCCATAATGAAAGAATACGGGTAGCTACTCAGGAGCGCTACAATAGGAAAAGGAGGTTCCGTTCTGGGTTGTGATATTCCAGTACATCTTGAAGGTCAGCACCAACAACGACCCAGTTTAGGAGTTGGAGTTTTAGGGGTGTGCATTCAGGATTTAGGATTTAGGGCTCAGAAATTAGGACCTTGGGCTGGCTACAAGATCCCAATCACCATTTCCATCCCAGCGTCGATGATGCCCAAGGGTCCCTTGTCTGAATGCGCATGGCCAAAGCAAATCATCCAAGCTCGATCCACATCCTCCTGTGCACAGACCTCGGTGGACACGTGCTGTTTTTAGGTGATCGAACTAGGTATATAAGACTAAATTATCCATGTAAAATGCTATAGCATGCTAAACCCAAAAAGGGAAATGTGGCAATACTCTCTGTCAGGGACCTTAGTGTCCCGACGTCAACTACGGCACCAACTTATACTGTGTAAACTCAGTCTTCACATGACTTTCAACTGGATTCTTTCCTAAGCCTTATGCTCTTCATATCCAAAGTAATTATGCAACCTAAAACCCACAACAAACATTCTTAAACCCAAGCCGCATACAACCCAAATCCTGAAGCTTAACCCTATACAACCCTAAACCCTAAACCCTATGACTCTGAACCCTCAGCCCTAAACCCTCCTAATCCTTCAACACTGACAAGGCCAAGTCACCTTATTGGTGACCAAGGTCTGGGCCGCATTCAACCAGGCCACCAGCATGGTGTTAATGACGTAGCCAGGCTGCTCCTGCTGTGAAGTTTAGGGTTTAGGATTCAGGGTTCTGGGGTTTAGGAGGTTTAGGATTCAGGGTTTTAAGGTTTAGGGTTGAAATATCCCGTCGGCTCTTTCAGGCAAAGCGCTGCTCGGGACTGCTGTAGAGCTCTCTCCAACACCCAAAAAAACGGAAAACGACATGTCGCACTACTCCCTCCTTACTCAGTCAAGGTTTAGGGTTCAGGGTTCAAGGTTCAGGCTTTAAGGTTCAGGGTATAGGGGTCAGGGCTTAGGGTTCAGGTTTTAGAGATCAAGGCTTAGGCGTTCACGGAGACCCTTGGGATATGTAATGGACTATCTTGAGAGCACAATAATTGGGGTTCCTATGCGAGCGAGAACTGGCACTTTTGGAAGTCGCCAACCTAAACGCTAAGCCCTAAGATCCACCTTCAACTTAGGGCAGCGTACCTTCAAGTCAGCAGCGCCGGACTTTCTGGCGCTGAGACCTGAACCCTGGCCCTGAATGCAAAAACTGTACATGACGGAACCTTCAACACTACACCTGAAGCCCTACCTGCAGTTTCCATTTTCTTTTCCATTATCCTATTAATATCTCGATATAACCCTAATATTACCCCAATGGTTGAGTCTGATTATGACCCCTATATAACCCCTTAAACCCAAATCTTGATTCATTCCACCTAGCTATCTCCACCATGAACCCTAAGCAAGGCGCCTTTGCACAGCGGATGGGGACCATGCCGATTTGCTGGGCAAACTGCGCCACACGCTCGTAAACCTAACAGGTTTTATCTAATAGAGTTTGGTTTACAAGTTTAGGGTTTAGGGTGCAGGGCTTGGAGGCACAGTCAGAAGCATAAAGCAAAGCAATCCAAGAGGAGCACGACAATATCGAGGGTTAGAAGCTACCCGCAACAGGTCGCCACAGCTAGCACCCTCGCCAGAGCTTGATGTAACATGGTCGTCTCCATCTTGATCCCTAGGGCTCCTACTTAATTACCTAAATAGTAGGCTATTGGGCTAAGTAACTACAGGATATGTAGAGCCCAGAACCCATTATTTTGGAACTGGAGCCCTAGCAAATGTTAGTGTGTTCTTTTCCATTACATCTTCCATTCTTGGGGTTACCCAAACCCTCCAAGTTCCCTGGACCCCTGGCAGAAATCATAATCTCAGCTGGTCACTGGCATTAAAGATAACAGCATCAAGTACTTTCAGAACCCCCCTAAACCCAAAACCCTATTACCCTATAACTGCCTGACCCTGCAGTGCTTCAAGCTATACTTTGTCCCCCCCCCCCTCCCCTGTGCCTTGTTCGGACCTCCCAAGTAATGCAAAAGCCTAGATCAGGGTTTAGGGTTTAGGGTTTAGGATAATTACAATTTAGGGTGTAGAGTGGTTTAATTTGGACCACTAATTAATCAACCCCCTCCCCTCAATGGGGATTATAATGGGGATCCTAATATTAAGGCCCTTAAAAGGAGGGGGTTTATTAATCACGGGTCTACACTAGGGTTTAGACCTATATGATATATTGTGGCCTTGGATTCCTTGCATGATTAGGCGTGGGGTGCCTCAGATAAACCGCAACATGGTTTAGGGTTTGGGGTTTACAGTTTAGGGTTTAGGGCGGCTTCTATACTACCCAGCAAGACAACCTTTCATCCCACCATAGCGGGCCCCTTCCACCTAATATTCAACCCCTCACCCCCGATACTCTTCATTCCCCATAAGAGATCTTATGCGAGGGGGGGATATCCAAAAATTCGCGGTGGAGAGTGGGGTTAATGCCCCCAAGAGTCGCTGCAGGGTCCCACAGTTTGTTGGCAAAACCCGAAAACTCCACACCCTGAAAACCCATGGGGCTTAGGGGTAACCCTCAGCCCTGAAAACCCATAAGTTGCAGTGCAGTGAAAACTCATGGGGTTAAGGGGTTAGGGCTAACCCTGAAACCTGAAAACCTAGAACCCAGATCCACTCCAAGAGACCTCCGGATCAGTGTCGGGGTGGGCCATGATTTCACCAATGTTGGCGTCCCAGATTCCATTAGCAAAGTGCCTGGGGCTGACCATCTTGTGGTTGATACCCGAGGGTTTAGGGTTTAGAGGTTTAGGGTTTAAGTTTTAGGATTTAAGATCTAGGATTTGGGGTTAGGGCTTGGCTTAGGATTTAGTTTTTGGCTTGGGGGGCCAAATACCCAGCATGACCTGCAATTATTGTTCTGCATCTTGAACATCTGGAGGTTTTCCCCAAAATTGTGGTACCACTGGGGGGGGTCTATACCCTACATGGGGGGTCCCCCTATTTAGGGAGCTACCATCTATACAGGGGCTTCCCTTAAATTGGGGATCTCTTCCAGGGTGTCCTGACTGGTATCGTATGGTAGAGTTTAGAGTTTAGGGTAGAACTATATAACCCTGCCACTCTAACATCTAGGAAGTGGTTCAGGGTCTAGAGTGCAGAGCTTCCCTGCCTAAATCAAGGCCCTAAACCCTAAACTGCGAAGGTTTAGGGGTTTGAGGGTTTAGGGCTTCGGGCTCGTCCATACTCGCGGTCATATTACTGCTGTGCAGGAACTGCATGAGAGATTGTTGTCATGGCGCAAATGCATGCGCAGCGACCAGAACCCCGAAACCCTATATGCTATACACGCCAGATATGTCTTCATATGACATAACCCAGGAATGCCTGGATGTATATCCCCCATCGTGAGAAGACTGCTAAAATAGTGCACCCAAACTGAAAACAACAAAGACCTCCACTAGGGTCTGGGAAGTGGTTGTTATAATGTGATGCTTTAGGAAACGTAGTAGGTCATGCCCCTCACAGCAACTGTTAGCGAATAAGGAAATACGAGTTATCATAGCCCCTTATCTATACAAAAAAACTTTCCGGACGGCTACTGTAAGGCACTGTAAGGGGGAGATGACCCAAGAAATGTACATCTGCTGGTTCTTCTGTCTTTCATAATGCAGGGATCTTGTACCAAAACTCCAAGAATATGGTTCGATCATGCCTTGAGGTCAGGTTAAAGGCTATCTCTAGACTCCTGCCCCTGAAGAAACAAACCTAAAGCCTAAACCCTAAATTCCAACATTACCTAAATATTCCCAACATGGTATAGCTTAGGTGCTCTTATATTCCTCATATACCACTATTACAGCATGTCCTAAGGTATATAGTATCCGACAACGGCAACAATCAATATTAGGGGGGTGTGGGGGGGGTTCATATTAGGGGAGGGGATCATACCTGCTGTTTTCCAGCTGATTAATCATTATCCCTACACCCATTCGGGAAAGGAGAATATGTGCTTGGGCGGCTAAGGGCTTAGGTTTCAGGGCTTAAGGCTTAATCCTAAGCCCTGAAAATCCTAAGCCCTAAACCCTAAACCCTTTAGGGTTTAGGGTTTCGGCAGAGCCTAGGTTCAGCCCAGGTTCAAGGCGCAGAAGAGTCTTGGCCGACCAGTGTGCTCGGCGAACTGGCTGGGCAGAAGCGTGCCTGCTGGTCATCTAACGGTCCTTTTGGGTACTTAGGTGAGCTATAGCCTGAACTCCTTCAAGACGGGTTATCCAGGGGGTTGTAGACGGCAGTATTTTAGGGGTTAAGAATGGGGATACTAGGAGTTGAGACCATAGCTTTTGTGTAAGGTTCCCGTAGGTCTATACGGGAAAGTATAGGGGACGTTTTCTACAATGGCCACTTTGGGGGACAGGATTTTTTTTTGATCATGCAGTTGCCGCATGCTTTTTGGGCAAACAGTCACAGCAGCACCTGCTGTCACCATGTAGGTAGCCACAAGCATAATCCTGTAAAAAACATGATACCACTGAACCCCAAACCCTCCTAGACCCAAAACCCTAAAACCATAAACCCTAAACCAAACCATCAAACCCTGAAACATAAGCCTCAAAGAACCCCTGATGGTAGCTCGAAAGAGGACTCCCCAGACCCAGAGGGAATTTGGCCAACAATATACTGCGAGCCCTAGCCCTAAACCCTAAACCCTAAATCCTAAGCCGGAAAGCCTAAACCCTAAATCCTAGGCCCAAACCTCTAAATCCTAAGCCCTAAACCCTAAACCCTGAATCCTAAGCCCTAAACCCTAAACCCTAAATCCTAAGGCCTAAGCCCTAAACCCTAAATCCTAAGCCCTAAACCCTAAACCCTAAATCCTAAGCCCTAAACCCTAAACCCTAAATCCTCAGCCCGAAACCCTAAATCCTAAGCCCTAAACCCTAAACCCTAAATCCCCAGCCCGAAACCCTAAACCCTAATCTAAGGACTCCGGGGTGTTATGGGAAAACAGGGCTTAGGATCCGCGTGATGCTTACCCCTTAGTAAAGAACTGCGCCTGATTCTGCCAGTGGCTCTTTCTGTAACCCTCTGTCTGCCCCAAGAAACAGGTTTAGGCTTTAGGGTTTAGGGATTTAGGGTTTGGTTTAGGGTTTGGTTTAGGGTTGGGGTTTGCGTTTGCCCCTCTACAACTTCTGGTTCTTCTGGGCTGGAGGGTTTAGGCCCTACTCTCGTCTGCGAGGAGTCGGGCTAGATTCTGGAGGCTTACTGGGAAGCAGAGCTGGCTAACTTGAGGATTGCAAAAAGTTGCAAGAACAATCTGAATAATGTACCTTAAACCCCTCAACCCTAAACCCTAAGGGTTAAGGTTGAGGCGTTAAGTTGGAGTAGAGCTTTGGAGCTGCCAATTATTCTACTAGATGCAGATATAAGGATTGTTAGGAAATAGTACTGGTAACTATTCAGGTTTATACATTAGGGGGGGTCCAAGAACTCTCAAAAGGCCTCCCTACGATGAGCGGGAGCCCTCTTCTTGTAGCAGATTCCATGCAAGTTTAAGTTTGAGCTCCTAGCATCCCCTTTACTAACCCCCAGAAGACTCCCCCGATATAAATCCCCCTATAGAACCCCTTGAAGGAGTTTAGACTATGTGGGGTTAAACCTAGTAAGATTATCTTCCTTATACAAAATACTATACCCCAAAAGGAGGATATAATCTTACTCTATATTGGGTACCATAATATCCCCAAATAACATACTACTCAAATAATCCCTAGTAACTACCCTATAATCCCAGTTTCCATGTCATTTTCCATTTTCTTTTCCATTTGATTCTCGATTATAGGGCCCTAAATCCTATATTATTGGGTACCATAATATCCCCAAATAAAATACTACCCCTAAACCCTAAACCCTAAACCCCTAATATCCCCAAATAAAATACTACTCATGTGAAGCCAAGAATCTAGAGTTGCTGGTGAAGATCGTCTCAGGCGAGGCGTGCGTGCTAATGGCCTTGTAGGTAGCCACCTGGCCCAGTCTCAGAGGAAGGGGTTCAGGGTTTAGGAGTTTAGGGGTTCATGGGTTTAGGGGTTCAGGGTTTAGGGTTTAGGTGTTTAGGTGTTTAGGGTTTTGGGTTTTGGGTTCAGGGTTTAACGGTTTAGGGCTTGAAGCCCGACCTAGCGTAACCCTACATCCACCCAAAACCAAAAACCCTAAGCACTAAATCCCCAAACCTAAACCCTGAACCTACATCTACCAAAAAGGGTACAACTGCTAAGCTCAGGAAAATGGTGTAAATCAGGGAAAGTATCGGCGGGGACTTGCCACGTGGTACCCTCATATAAGGCTTATGTGAGGGTTTAGGGTTTACAGAGCCCCTGGACTGAAAGAAGGATTTGCCAACCAATGACTACCACATGACTATAGACAATCCTGATTTGGGGGCTGGGATTACCAGACTCTTCTTATTACCCAATATACCTCCTACATACACCCTATATAAGCCCAGTGTCATTTCATGTTCTTTCCATTTGAGTCTCCATGATCGGGGTAACAAGCCCAAACCCCAAACCCTTGACCCAAACTTTACAGCCTAATTTCAGTGTAGTGCAGAAAATGAATTTCCAATTTAAGGACATTCTGGCACGATTCCCTAAATAAACCACCATTTAAGGTGAGGTCTCGTGAGGTCGATTTAAACTGCAAGCCTAGGCTATAACTGAGTTGCAGGCCTCCAGTCCCGGACCCCTAAACTGCAACATGCCAACCTTGACATCAACGATTTCCGGCACGTTCTCGCTGACCTGGGGTAAGATGCCATGGGGTTGGCCATGACTAGCCTAGGGGCTAAATGAGAAGGAATTCGAAGGGTAGAACTACCTTCGTACGCGCCACATACGAGCCACAGTCTAAACTCCTAGTATCCCCCTTGATAACCACTGTAGTCTAATACTTCCCTTTAGACCCTAAACCCTAGATCCTACATAATCCTGTATGCAACCCCCTGTTAAGGAGTTTAAGCTATAGCTTAGCTCCTGTGTACCAAGACAGCGAGGTGCCCCTTCAGGATTGTCTACACGATCCCCTGGAGCCCCATGATTGTGCAGAAAATGGAGGATCTAAACCCTTAACTCTAAACCGTAAACAGTAAACTCTAAACCCTAAATCCTGAACTTTAAGCCCTAAACTTTAAATCACAACAAAGGGCCCATGACTTTGTGACGTCCCCAACCTGCAGCAAAGATTTGAACCCTCAGCCCGCTCTGGAACGCGGTTTAGGGTTTAGGGTTTAGGGGTTTCAGGCTTAGGGTTTAGAGGTTAAGGGTTTCCTACTACCCCACTTGACTGCCCCAAGGCTTTTCTTGAATTAGCCTGCTACAATCAGGCTGTAAGGTAGTCCTGCGGCGCAGATACAACCCAGACACCTCAAACTAGACCCTAAACCCTAAACCCCTAAACCCTAAACCATAGGCAATACTTTGTTGGGCTTTCCAAGTTCTGTCTAACTAGGGATCAGGGATGGTGTTTATGCACATTACCTAACTGCTGTGCTTGCTGTCCTCCAAAAGGTTTACCTTTCAGGTAGAACAAGAGCACAGAGGCTTGAATATATAGCTATATATGCAACACCCCCAATAGGTTAACCGCCGAGTTATAGTATATATATATATAGAGAGAGAGAGAGAGAGACAGAGATACATATGTGTAATTCACCACACTAGTGGTCAAAGGCTTTCCACTTAGCGACTAACACCTGTGGGCCTGAAACAGTGTTAGGTTTGGGGCCGCTTCCTTTACAACGTTTTCGGGTGAAAGAGTGCGATGGATGATGAGGGGCCCAATCCCAAAATGAGGGTTTAGGGTTTTCAGGACCCTATTACAGTCATCTGATAGCTATATGGTCCTCATTGTTGTAAGGCGTTTGTAACTAAACTTTTGCATTTCGTCCAGTCAGAAGAAGAAACTCAGAACCTACAAAGCAGCAAACCACCTTAACATGTCTGCACGAGACTCCATGTTTCGCTGCGCTTGAGAAGGGCAGAAGGTCCCCAAAAAGTACACCTGAAACCCTGAACGCTACCACCGACGGCCCTGAAGTCTTAATAAAATCTAGAGCCCTAAAACCCCTAACCCTGAACCCTAGACCCCTAAGCCCTGAACCCTAAACCCTAAACCCTAAACCCCTAAACCCCTAAACCCCTAAACCCTAAACCCTAAACCCTAATCCCAAGCTCTCTCCATCCCTCAGGCCTAAGCTGTAAACTTCAAACCTTAACAACTGTGCCACGAGTCCTGTAAACCCCAGCTTGGGTGAAGAGAAGGAGGGGGTCCCATCTATAGGGTTTAGGGTTCAAGGTTTAGGGTCTAGGGTTCAGCGTTTCGGGTTCGGAGTTTCGGGTTCAGGGTTTAGGGTGTAATGTTTGGGGTTTAGGGTCATGGGGACCTAGAAAGTAGGTTAATAATGGAGATAATTGCGGTTATTATATGGGCTATAGGGACTATTGACCTACTTACTAAGCCTTGTAAACCCCAAGCTTTGTTGAGCCACGATTAAAGATGTTCACTTTGTTCATCTGTATTGGGCCCAGATAAAAATGTAGAATCTTGTTCAACAAGAACCCAGCTAGCATAGACCGCAACCTCCACATCATAAACTCGGACCCTAAAAGCCAGACCCTAAGCCTCCGAGCCGCCGACCTCGAATCAGTGCAGTGTGTAGGGTTTAGGGTTTAGGTTTAAGGGTTTAAACCCTGTGCCACCTGCTTCTCCAGCTGGTCCTCCGAGGCAGTCTCTGCAAAATTCACTGCACGACAAAAAATCCAGCTGCTGACCGAGCATGAGGGTTGCCATTTGAATTGCTCATGGTGCCTGAGCTCTAGAGCTCAGTCCAACCGGTTTAGCTCTGGATGGAGCTGTTCAAGAATGCGAACACGCAGGTGCAACGCGTCAATGGAAACTTAAAACTGATCATGGCTGTGAGCAAGGCCCGAGGGTTCAGGCTTCAGGTTTAAGGGTTTAGGCCCTTTAGGGTTTAGGGTATATATTGGGCTTAGGCCCTATTATCTACTGTAAACCCTTTGAACGATAAATTCTAAATAACCTAACCCTGAACCCTAAGCCCCAAGCCCAATCCCTAGACCCTTAACCCTTACTCGGCAAATCCTAAAGTCACTAAACCCTGAACACCAGACCCAAGCCTCAAGGTAAACGAAGCCTACTCGTTTGGCAGTTTCCATACATAGGGGGATGCCAATACAGACCGCACAGTTCATAGGGAACCCCAATATGGTACCTTTTTGGGGGGGGAAAACCCCAAGCCTTAAACAATACTAGCCTAGTTTGGGATAATTCTGAACCCAAAAGTTTAGGTTTTCCCGTTCTTTTCCACTATCCCGCTCTCTGTTCCCCATTTCCTGTTCCCTAATGTTCAGCTTGCATGAAGAAACCACCCAAAAAAGCGCAAAAAAAAGAACCCTACCCCAAAACCCTAAAACCCTAAAACCCAATCCCTTAATCCCTAAGCCCTAAAGGGCCGCCGAGTGGCCAGGTCACAGCCTGTCATTGCCTCCGCCGCGTCAGTAGTGTACCTTGTGAAGCTAACCCTACGGCTCGAGGGTTTAGGGATTAGGGTTACAGGGTTAAGGGTTAAGGTTTATGGGTCGAGGGTTAAGGGATCAAGGGTTAAGGGTTTAGGGATTAAGGACTGAGGGTTTGGGGATTAAGGGTTTGGGGATCAAGGGTTTGGGGATTAAGGGTTTGGGGAGTAGCACATAGTTGAAAGAATTTGGGCCCACAGTCCATGGAGTATGAGGTCTCCAGGTGAGCTATAGTCTAAACTCCTAGTATCCCCCTGATATCCCCTATAGTAGTCCCTTATATATTCCCCTATATAACCCCAAACCCTAAACCGCTTTAAGGAGTTTAGACTATAGCTCAGGTAATTTTGAGGTCTTGGGTAAAGGTTTGGGGCTTTGGGTCTTCGGAGCTGGGGCTTAGGGTATTCAGGGTATTTAGGGTGTCTAGGGTATATACATACGTATAGAGATATGTGTGTATGTATATATACACACATAAGGTATTTGGGGTATTCAGGGTTTAGAGTGTGTATATATATATATGTACATGTATGTATATAGAGGGTAGTGAGGGCTGATAGGGGCTCAGGGGTCCGAGGTTTAGGGTTTGTGGCTTCTTCGGGCTCGGGGTTCCTCGAAGTGTGTAGAGAAACGGCCCCAGACATCCATACCATGCCCTACCCCTTTTTGAGGATACCTAATCATGTATATGGAAGATACTAAACATGTAGTTAGGTATGCTAGAAAAGGGGGTAGGGTATAGACGTCTAGGTAGGGGTGTTTGGGCCGGGTCTGGCATGAGACACGGTTGGTATAAGGAACGGAGGTCTCGGGCGCATTTTTCTGGCCACAGTGATGGAACAAAAGCTCACATAGCATCCTGGGAAACCCAACACCCTCCTAAGCCCTAAGCCCTAAAGCCTTAAACCCTAGACCCCAAACCCCTAAACCCCTCTTGCACGACCTGGTAGGTCGCGGACTTAGCAGCAACAGCAGTTCGGGTGTTCTGGTGCGAGGGTACCAACAACCAAAACCCCTGGGAGGATCTAGAACGTGGAGCACATATGAGCTATATTCTAAGCTCCTAGTATCCCCCCTTACTAACCCCCACAATAGTCCCCTATATAATCCCCTATATCACCCCCTTTAAGGAGTTTAGACTATAGCTCATATTTTTCTGGGAACCCTTAAGGCGGATCTGAATTCTGCATCCTACTTTCTAGGTCCCCCTGGGGCACCAACAATGTAACCAGAACCCCGGACCCTAAACAGGGTTTAGGGTTTAGGCCACGCAAACTTACCATTACTTCGGGTTTCCAATTTCCCTACTTCCGAAATTTCAAACTTCTAAGCGCAAGAAAAAAGCCCCTACACCCTAAGTAGTGGTAGTAAACCCTAAACCCTACTCTCTGCACGAACCACTGGCCTGCAAAGAGTCCCCAACATGATATAGCCCCTGATATGTAGGGTACCCAAAGAAACCCATAAATTTAAGCAACCTTCCACTCAAGCTAAGATGCTGATTTTGTGGAAAATCCCTAAGCCCTCAACATTCCCATGTGTGAGGTGTTGGGTTTTAGCCTCATGGGTCTTTTTGATTGAGGACCCCAAGCTCTAAAGCCTCCCTGAACCCCAAAAGTATGTAGAATAATGGCCTTTTGGGCAAGTTCTAGGGGTTTTGGACTTTTATTTTACCTACTGTTGGGGTCCAGGTAATGGCTAGATTCTGAGGTTTCCTGGTTGGACCTCAGGCGTTTTAGCCTTGGGTGTAGAGTTCCCTCATGGGTGTAGAGTTTCCTCATGGGTGTAGATTTTGTACATTCGGATGGTAAGTGGTAGAAGTACCTAGGGGTCCTGAATTCCCAAGGCCAACACCAAGCCTGAAATCCAAAAACCTCACACCAAGCCTCACACAGTAAACTACACCGTAAACCCTAAGTCCTCAAACCCTAAACCCTTACTCAAACCCCAAGCCCAATATCCCTAAACCTAACTGCCATCCAACAAGTCTAACTCCGACAAAGGCCCAGTCAAAATCCCCTCACTGCTTCCATCCAAACCCTAAGGCTCCAAATCGCCCAATGTAGGTCATATTTATAGACTTTGGGGCCCAATGTAGGTACTATTTATAGACATGGAGCCCTAGGGAAAGTCATCACTCCCTGAGTGCGAACCCTTAAGCTGTAATCCCCTAGACCCATACTGAAAACATCATTCCAAGGAACTCCTTGAGGTTATACAACGAGAAGAAGGAACAACAATTTCGAGACATACTACTGTAAACCTCAAATTCTCCAAAGACGAGCCGGACACCCCAGAGGCGCCTGTCGGGATCCCTTTTTCAGGTTTGGGGTACCCTAAACCCTGAACCTTAAACCCTAAACCTTTAAGCCTAAACTTTCAATCTCAAGGTCCAGGTAACCCCCGAAACCTGAGCTATCTCCTTCATCAGCCGGGGTGCTGAAGCCGCGCCAGGGTTTTGTCCACAACCTCCTCAAGCGGCTTGGGGCTTAGGATTGATACGGAACTTCAGGGCTATGCACAACACAACATGTTGAGAATTAAATGATTATTGTTCAACAAATCTGTCCCTAGAATGGCTAAAAGGCGGGTACACTTTTTGGAAGTATTTTCCCAATGGTCTCTACCTTGATTGAATCAAACCCTAGAACCTAACCTCTAACCCTGAACACAACACACTCCAAACAAGGGGCAAGCATCTACCGCAGCAGCCTGATGATTCTCAAGAGCATTACCCCGCAGGCCTTGTATACTGGTAGTTGTGGAAATGTAAACACACAAACCCTATCCTTTTTAAGTAGGTCCCTACATTCCCATTCTTCCAACCAGCCCCAATTCCATGTCATACTGACGTTTAGGGCTTAATGTTTTCCATTTGGTTCTCCAGTCTCCTTAAATCTCGAGCCATATGCATCCCCCCTATAGGGCGTGGGGGCGTCAAAACCTGCTTAGCAACCCTCCCAACACCCTAAACCCTAAATATGAAGCATGAAGGGGAGTGTTTCAAAATCAGAGGCAAAACGGGCCCCAACAACATGTCATCCTTTTATACAGGGAGTGCCACAAGGGAACCTCTGATGTATGGAAATCCCTCATATTGAAATGCTAACCCTTTAATCTTAAATCCTCAACCCAAAATCCGAGATCTTGAATTCGGGCCCTAGATCCTAAGCCCTAGTCAATAAACTGATGGAAAGCCTGAATTAAAGAGACCCCTACATAGGTACTGTCTGAAAATGTTTCCTATATAGCCCATGTCAAGGATATCCCTCGGGATGACAAGAACCACCACCCTATTTTGAGAAACCCGCGCCCCTAAACCTGAAACCCTAGTCCCTAAATCCTACACCCTAATCCCTAAACCGTAGTCCCTATAATCCCCAAACCCTAAACCTTGATCCCCAATCCCTAACCCCTCAACCCCGGATCCTTAATCCTAACCCTGCAGACCTCCCTCAATCTTAACTGGCCTGAAGGCTATTGGGACGTTTCCGGAGGCTCCGGAAACGGGCGTGTTCAATGTTGGAAGCAGATTAAAGTGTGGGACATCGGCGACACGGGCAGGCGGCGAGCGAAGGAAGAACAACAAGTGAACACGCTAAATGAAAAGGGATCCTGGGATGATACCACACACGTGTTGTGATGTAAGAAGTCTTCCTAGTTTCCAGTTCTAGCTGATCGTGAACCCTGAATCCTAACCCCTAAACC